>UZAN01050293.1:5661-20660 GCA_900618425.1 Echinostoma caproni
AACCGGGGGTCGCTTAGTTATGCGATTTAGAATATCTGGTACTATTCGGTATCTACCTTAGTTCTACCCTTTCACCACTGCACAGTAACATTTCCTTAACATTGGGATTTCCGAACTCCACTGGAATGGGTCTAGTAGCTCTGGCACCGAACGCGCCTACTTCTCTCCATCTCCTAATCCTTTGTACCCTATTTATGAGTGCAGACACGGGTAAATCTGCAGTTCTAAGGATATCCCGAACTTTTCGACTATCGATATCCACCCGGGCCTTTGCGTCTGTTATGACCTCCATTTGGTGTTATGGCAAGCTACGGATAGAAGAAATGAAAAGGGCTGCGGCAACAATGTCCTCAGTGCCCAATCACCCTGACCCTACCCTAGAAGAAAGATGGAAAGCAGTCAAAAACGGACTGCTGAGGCTAAAAGCTGAGTTCGTACCGCTTCGGTCATTCAGAGAACAAAAGCAGCCTCCGTGGTGGCGGCCAAGAGTGTAGAGGGCAGTAGACATCCGAGGGAAAAGATGGGCAGCGTATATCACTTACCGCACCAGCCAGGTATATGAAAGCTAGAAACAGGCCCGTAATAAAGCCTAAGCTGTTCAAAGACAAGAGAAGTTCCGCTTCGAGCGTGGGCTGGTCAGGTCGGTAAAGGGGAATCCAAAGGGATTCTATGCCTATGTACAATCTAAAAAGAGAACGAGGGAAGATGTGGCTACGCTAGAAGGTCTGAATGGCCAACTAGCGCTGGCAGAGTGGGAAAAGGCTAGAACACTCTTGGAAGCGTACAAGGGGATTACCACTTGAGGGGTTACTACTTGAGACCCAAGATGAGCCGGATTGGCAGAGAAACTATAACTCACCGGGTTTATCTCAGCTGTGAGTGAACGAAGAAAATGTCAGGGGAGAGCTACGCACCCTGTGTAAATACAAAGCTGCTGGGCCAGATGAAGTCCATCCGGCCGTAGTTCAAGCACTAGCCGAAGTCCTAGCGCTACCGGTGATATTGCTTTATGCGGCCTCACTCAGAGAGGGAGACCTTCCTGGAGAATGAGAGACGGCAAGATTGATTGATATATATAAGGGTGGCAGTGTACAGCGATGTCGCCTCTCACGCTTCTCTTCTCTATAAGGAAATGCCCTAGTAATTCTAACTACTCCTCACAAGTTTTACCCCTCGTTCCTGCAATCATCCTAGTGGCTAACCGTTGCACCATCTCACTGCAATTCATACCTTTCGTCAAGTAAGACGTCCAAGCTTGCATGCAGTACTCTAGCTGCGGTCTAACTCTGGAATTATATAGAGGCACGGAAAACTCTGTCTTCCTCGGCGATAGGGCCGCCTCAACCTGGAATAGTTGTCCCCTCGCTTTTTGTGCGGCGGCCAGGCATTAATCACTGGGCTTAAAGTCCTCGCGAACCAAAATTCACAAATCCAGCATTTGGTCTGCTCGAGCGAAGACCGTCACTCCCGTGGTCGTAGTCCTTCGAACCGGAAGCCCTACGGTATTCACAACATGACACTTGGTAACGTTTAGCTCCAAGTTCCACTTCTTTGTTCACCGAAAAACCTTGATCAGATCAGGTTCTAGTTGATCTACAGTTCCTGAGTTCACTAGTTTTACGTCGTCAGCAAAGATGAAGGCGAGAACTGCTAGTTCATGAACAAAGTCATTTATAAACAGCAGAAGGACCATCGAGCCTAGCACTGAGCCTTAAGGCACTCCACTGGATACGCCGCCGACGTAGGACAGTGCTTCTCCCACCCGAACTCAATAGGTCCGATTGGTAAGGAAACCTTTTATCCATCTAATTAGAGCTGTTGGGAGATCAAAGCCCCTGAGCTTTATTAGTAGGAGCCGGTGACTTACCGACTCGAAAGCTTTCCTGAAGTTCAGATAACACACTTCAACTTTCTGACCTCCATCTAACCCCCTTGTAACTTCGTCTAAGAAACGAAGAAGGTTACTTAAACATAATCTCTCTTTGAGAAAGTCTTGCTGGGCTGGGTTAATCAACCTATGTCGAGTTATGTGCTCACAGACAGCATTCTTAACACTGGTTTCCAAAACCTTACAGAGCAAGCTAGTCAAACCTACGGGTTTGTAGTTAGCAGGTTGCTTCCTATCTCTACTCTTGTGGATGGCTACCATTGTGACAATCGCCTAATCACTAGGTATTCTCCCAGCCCTTAGGGACTCCTGATAGAGTGCGGTTATCAAAGGGGCGTGGTCTTATGACGGCCTTAAGAACCCTTAAGAATACTACTACCTGGGACTTCCACATCGTCCATTGAAGGGGTGTCTTAACACTCTCGTGGGACCGCACGCCTGTCCCCTATTTTATAGAAGTTTTCAAAATGCCTCCTGAGCGTCTCACATTTTTCGTAATCTGAGACAGAGAGCCCACCTTCGGGNGTGCCTACCGATTTTCTTAGTGCAGTCATCGATTGCACGTAGCCATAGTGCATCTTGGGTTCATGGGGCGCCCTATTGGTGATTTTCACCTAGAAGGTCACTTACGTCTGTTTAACCAGCTTGGTTGCGTAGTTTCTCGCATTCTTATGTGGTAACCATCGATCCTGTCTTCCTGTGAGAAAGAATGCCTTCCATCTACGAGCCCTTCCCCTATGGCGCGTGTAATGGCTGGCTTCCACCACTGCGGCACCATCTGCGGGGTGGTTTTTCCTTTGCAATTCATGTTTATAGCAACAGTGCCTCATGATTGCTTTTACCGAGAGGAACCTCCTGTCTTAGGTCGTTGATCTCACTCTTGTGCCGCTTGAGGACCAGATCTGAGGTAGACAATCTCTGCCCTAGCGGGATAGGCGTTGTTTCTCTCACGTGCCGTTAGAGCGATGCCGCTTGGAAGCAGTTCATGAACTCATGTTCTGCTTGCCCCTTTCCCCGCCCTCATACTGCCATTCTGTTCCGGGGAGATTGAAATCCCTCAATGTAATTGGCGAGTGATTTCCCCAGGGTTTCCCGACTGTGTCAATGAGGTCTGTTAGCACTCTATCACCCTCCCGTCTACAGTTTGGTGATCTGTAGGCGGCTAATATGCAGGAGTGTCGGCCGACTGTAGCTTGCACTTTTGTTGTACAGTGTTAGTTCAGGTATTTCCCACTGGATATATTGCCGACGAACAAGCAGTAAGACTCCACCACCTCACCCGCCCTCTCAATCAGTTCTGTAGTGAGTGAAGTTTGAAGCAGCTTGATGTTCTACTGATATGGTTTTGGATAACCATATTTCAGTAAGGATCACAATATCGCAATCCTGGCTCCTAATCGCTAGCTCACCTCATTTGTTTCCAATACCGCATACATTTTTATACCACAGCTTTAGGCTGTGTGGCTGGAAAACCGGTGCTTGTGAGTTTTTCTCTGTCAACGTATCAGTGCCATGGAGAGCAACATCCGAGGGCGAACTGCGTTTTTGATGTAAAAGTCCGCGCTACATCCTGCAGTGAGCAATTACCCTTTTTTCGAGGAAATTTACCCTGGTGGGGCTTGAAGCCATTTCGATAACCGTAACATTGATTACCGAGCCGTCCTGATGCCAGTTTCGGTGGCCACTGAACATCTATCATGCGTCCCTCTCTCGGTGCTGTGTCCCTGGGTCCCTATTCTGACCGTTCTAGACTCTGGAGTCTGAGTAAACCTGGAGGTCGCGATCGGTGTCAGCGTCTGATCAACGACTTCAGTCGGGGGAGTCGGTCCCGGTGAGGCTTTTGCAATGGATACCTTGAGGTTCGCATTTCAGGTCGCCTTAGTCTTTCCTGTCGCGGGTGCCTGGTTCTGCTCTGGGGTTTGCCATGACTCTTGCTTTCGTGTATTATATGTGATCTGATTCCTTCCCCCAGTGATTCGCTCAATTTTCTCGCAGCCACCAAGCATTGGGTCCCGGACAGCGGGATTTTCGAATTCCACCAGGATAGACCTAGCTTTTCTCCACTGCAGACTGCCTACCGGGTTGATCCAGCGGCCGATCCTCTGCATTCTCTTAATGAGTGCATCTGCGGGTAAGCTAGTAAGTCTCAAGAGGTCCTGGACTTTCTTTTTTTCTATGTTTACCCGGGCTTTCGCATTCTGTATAACCGGTTACTCATTATTATACATGATGATGTTCCGGTTTCGGCCCATTGCGATATAGTTCGCTTTCTTGAGGAGCTCCCTATCCCTTCTAGCTCTTTTACAACTTTCCTCAGATCTAACTGCGAATCCAATGAGTTCTGGATTTTCCCTTCGGTAGTGCCTACATTTAAAATGGATTGTCGACCGGCTCCCTTCGCCAGTGTTAAGCATATGTAGCAGAGCCACTGCAAGGCGTCGTTTACCACGTAAATTTCGTGGGTGTTAAGGTCTGTGTGGGCACACGCTGGAAGGTACCACTAACCACAGCAGTCTCACTGATTACCGCTAGAGACCCGTTTCTGGCACTTAAGAGCTCCACTGCCACCTGTTTTGGCTATTGCGAAAGCTTACAGTGCGTATTTCCTTTCTCTATGTAAAATGCCATACGGAATGAAATCAATGATTTCAAAATAGCACTCGAAGACCTACTGAATATCTTTGCTAAGCGGGTTTACAGACCGTTACACGATATACAGCGGTTTTAGAGGTTGTAGCTCGCAGTTTTTCGTAATTTCAAGATTAGAATTTATCACGTCAAAAATTTGAACCGAGCGCTCAACGTCATTCAGTTCAGTCCCATGCATACATACTACCATACAATCATACCTATTGTTAGGTTAAACTGATAGTGGCCACGGGCCAATCGAGCATTTAGAATTCCTTTGCTGATGTGCTCACGAGTGTGCATCCACCTCTTCGATGGATCGGTTTCTCCGTCTATCTGCAAACCTTACTTCTCGCCGTGTCGGTGAGAGACTTTTAATGTGAAAGAGTTCAATATTGCACAAAAAGTTTATGAACCTGACCTTCGCATTCTGTTCAGTACTCCTCTTTCGGGAACAGTTCTAGCAACCTCTTATCCAAAGGCAGTTTGAAGGCGTGAACACTAGGCAGGCTGACTTGTTCCTCGGGTAGCCTATTTCATTGGTTTACTATTCTACTGCTGAAGTAGTTGGACCTCACACCTAATCTAATCCTTTTCTTCGTCAGTTTTTACTCGTGATCCCTGTTACTGGCATCAGTGAAGAGTTAATCAGGGGGAATCCCAGAGAATCTGCCCATACTTTTAAACTCTCCTGTAAGGTCTCCTTTAGTTCGTCTTCTTTCTAGCAAAAATAGATCAAGGTCTCTAAATCTTTCGTGATATAATTTATCTCTCTGCTCCCCGACCATTTTTGTAGCTAGTTTCTGTACTTTCTCCAGGCAAGCGGCGCCTTTTATGTGCAGAAGTGCACAGGCTTGAACACAATATTCCAGAAAGGGCCTTACTATTGCTTTGTATAATGAGACAAAGATTGCTGGTCCTCCGCAAGATAGAGCCGATCTAAGCCGGAAAAGTTCTCCCCGTGCCTTGTGAGCTGCGCTTTTACATTGGCTATCCCAGCTGAAATCCAAAGTCATTACTATCTGAAGATCCTTGGCAGTTTCTACTAGTTTGACTTCGAATACTCCCCACGTACCGACAGCAGCTAATGGATCCTTTTGTTTGGACAATAATTGGCACTCGGCTGAATTCAGTGTCACGTTCCACTTATTTCACCACACAACTACACGTTCAGTGTCCCTCGCTAGGTTAGCCCTGCCATTCAATTCCACCACCTTCACGTTATCTGAGAAGACAAAACAAGGTAGGCTGGTTAACCCCGCTAAGTCATCGATGAATAAAAGAAGGAGTAACGGTCCGAGAACGGAACACTGAGATACTCCACTGGGCAATCGAATGACCTAAGAACTGACCTCCTCTCTCCTCACTGCAAAATTTCTATTTATGAGGAAAGCGGTTAACCACCTGTGCAGATTTCCTTGTGGCCCAATGCTTTCGATTTTGTGAGGGAGCAATCTGGGGTTTACAGAATCAGAAGCTTTATTTAAATCAAGGTAGCAAATCTGAATGGTATGGCCCCCATCTAGCTTTTGTGTAATTCCATCCAGGTAGCACAGAAGGTTAGTGAGACACGATTTATGGTTTAGGAGTTCGTGCTGTTCCCACTTAGTAGGATATAACCCAGTGGATGTCTACATTAGTGCTCCTTAATCAGCCTCACCGTGAATTTGCAGAGGATGATGATTGGACTTACTGGTCTGTATTTTCTTATGTCGGACGTCTGACCACCCTATTGAAGTGCTACAATAGCAGCTATCTTCCAGTCACTAGGCAAAACACCCTCCGCTAGTTACACTTGGAAGAGCAGGCTCACGGGTGTAGCAAGGACACCAGCTAGTGGCTTAAGGATGGCTGGATGAAACCCGTCTGGAACAGGTGCTTTGTTTACGTTAAGTTCCGCAAGAACCTTGCGCAAATCATCTGCTTTCAGGATTATTTCCTCCATAAGCTGCATCTGTTGACCCTCTCCAGAGAAAACAACCCACCCTCCATTCTCTCTGAGCACACTTCCAAAGTATCTCCCCATTACTAAAACCTTCTCCCGGTCCGTTGTGACTATTTTATCATTTCTCAGGTTAATGGCATCTATTTCATTCCTGAGCACCCTCTTTAACTGCATATAACTATAATACCTCTTGGGATTTGCCTTCAAATTTTTAGCTAAATTTAGCTCGTATGTGCACTTTTCACTTCGAACAACGCAAACCGCCTCGTTTATGCGTTCTACGTAACGCATCCACAATAGCTGCTATCCTACTTCTCGGTATCGTTTCCAGCTGGCGTTACGACGGCGTATTGCCTTTCCAATGTAAGCCTTCCACCAAGGTGGTTTACCGAATGAATTCCGCAGTTTCAGAGGCGCGAACTCATTCTGCAATGCAAGGAAGTTCTTCTTATTTGTTTTTCACACATCTCCCACTAGAAACCTATCTTCGGCTTGCTATCAAACGACCTCAGCTGCCTTCCTTTGAGGTCCATCAACATGCAGTTTTCCAAAGCAGCGCATCATGCGTCCATGTGGCTTCCGCAGCCTTGTTTCTGGTGGAAAATCAATGACTACATGGTCGGTCTTTCATATTGAGGGATAGTAGATCAATTCCTGCGCATCCTTTACGTACCGCGTGATAACAAGGTCCATCGGCGACGGTTACTGTCCCGACCTAAAAGGCACGTTTTCTTTTACGTGGTCATGCATTGCTTTGAGATGCACTCAATCTACGAAGCCCTCCTCCTATACATCAGTCGAACAAATACCGATGTCCCGTTTTATACCTGGTAGATTGAAGTTCCTTTGTGACGGTTTTCAACAGCTTTTGCACATAAATTTCGTCTAATTCCATTATCCTCCTTTTCTTATCTCTTGTTTCTCTTTTATGAACTCAACGTTTACCAGTTGTTTTAACCGGCCTCCTCATTACCCCCTGGTATCTTTGTGATCTCTCTCCGTGATTTGCTCTATTGTTTGTTGTACTGTAACCGGGACGGACGACGGTTTCGTAAGCTTCAAATATGTGTTGATGTATGCGTATAATAGAAACGAAATTTCAATTGTCTTTTAACTGTTTTCCTACGTGCTGGAAATTTGGTCAGTCGAAGTTGAGACATTGCGATTCGTATTGAATGTTGTTCGGATTGCCGTTACACCCCCTGTATTACTAGTTTATGAGGCATTCATGCCAGGATATGCAATGCTAATCGGAGTTTCTCGTCTTCCATTGCCATAGCATTAGGAATCATGTATACACATGCTATTTTGGTTTTGTGACTTTCAGTGGTCAGGTTGACTGAGCACATATGTATCTTGCTCGTTCAGACATGAATGTCCAAACTATGTTCTTGAATATCCTTCCCAACAAACATAGTAAACCCACCACCCTACAGCTGGGGACTCTGATCCTGTCTATGAACCTCGTAGACTTCACGAACTAGTGCCAGAACATGGTTGTGATTAACAAGCCGTGATTCTGAATCGGATATTACATTAGCTTTGTGTTCATTTGCTATAATTAAGGTTTATCCCCACTTATATTTTATACCACATATATTTATGCATATTACTACAATTTTGCCGTCCAGTAGGTCTAACTCTGTCCGGATTCTTCATTTTTCTGTTCCCGTGTACCCCTTGAACGCAGCACCGAGGGAAAAACATGCTTTTTGAAGTGTCTATAAGTTGCTTTATAAATGTGCCTGTTTTACGCCCCAAGGCCGAGTTCATCTCGGCGGGATTTGAGGTCTTCCTGAGCAATGTGGTAGACCCGGAGCTACTTACGAATCCATTGCTTTCCCTGCTCTCCCCCGACTTTGGCTGTAAGAACAACTTTGCCATTACTCATTTTCTAAGATATCCTCAATGACTACGGTGGGTGAGCGCCAAGTTCAAATTTGGATATGCTCTCCTTAGAAAATATTAAACAAATCAGTTTTGGTATATCACTTGTTTTTGTGCATCCTTACACATTTGTGTTTATCATTCGTTGAAAGGGAACTTACAAATGTAAGGTTTTCGCATTTAACGCATTTAGAAAGTGCATTACCGATCTTCGTGTTTTTCGACAATTCTATTCCATTCTGATCTTCAAATTTTACCTCCTAATCTCTTGTCATCTATGCTGTTTCATAGCCAACTAAGCTCTGAAGACTCCAATGAGAGTACTCTACTCATGCACAGTAGTACTTTAGACATAGATGCTGACACCTTTAGAATGCGTTTAGGCAATATCATGATTAAAACCCCCTTTGCACAAGGACGATCAGCAAAGTCACAAACGGAGGAGATAGCAGACATGGAAGCACATATCGTATGGCTTGAAAACAGCGCTCGGAGCTTAGGTTGTTCATCCGGAATGAGCTCTAAACAACAGGGCCGCCTCGCAAGCGATTAAGATATCCAAAAAAATATCTCAGACAACTAAAAAGCTGACAATTGAGGAAGCTCGCCAAAGAAGGTTGATTTTATAAGGCCGTTTTCCTAAGGACCAGACCTCTGTCTAGAAGGCAAAAGCCCTCCTAGGAGACCTCACCTCCCCCAAGATACCTAAGCCTCGTAGCTTCACATGGCTAGTGTCAAAACAAGGAACGGGTTCTGAGCCTAGTATTGGGGTTTGACTATGTATCAGTGGTTACGGACTGTTTTGCACAAATGCAGAAAATTCAGTCCAGCGACAAACTGGTGAGGGGAGTGGTACCAGACAAACCCATCCACACAAGGCGGCCACCATCTTCCCCTAAAGGATGGAAAAGAGATTTAAGCTTTTACAGAAGGCTGTGGTAAATCTCACGCGCCTTCTTATCCATGCTGACCATCTGATCTCCCAAAAAACCATCCTCCAAATATCCTCTATCTCTCTAGCCTGCAGCTTCTTGAATACAAGCTTCCGCAGTAGAAAGGACGATGATCCTACTCTCACTGCCGACCGAAGCTTCCTAGAACCGACTTCCTGGCTGACTAGTAGGCAAATAAAGCCAGTTTGCAGGTTTAATAAACAAACTCAGGAAGTGCATTAAACAGGAAAAGCGGCAACTTGCAAAAAGGGTAATTCTGGGGAGTCCACGGTTTCCCATACATCAAGTTGCTCCATTTCTACTGGCAAATCCCACTGAACAGCGTCTCTACCTCCCCAATCTTCCCAGAGAATCTGCATTCTGAAACTTCTAAAGTCACTAAACCCTTATAGCTCAATGGGCCCAGACGAGGTCCATTTCAGAATACTCAAAGAGACAGCAGCTGTCCTTGCCCCAAAATACGGGCGGCTGTTCCGGAACGGCCTAGATACAGGTGAATTCCCTGATGCCTGAAAAAAGGCAATAATATCACCGATCAAAAAAGGGATCCCGGCATCACGCTAACAGCTACAGACTTTTAAGTCTAACAAGTGTCCCCTGCAAAATGTTTGAGCGTCTCATCAGGTGACATTATTGAACACCTGAAGGAAAGAAACCTTCTTTCCCCCTTTCAACACGGCCTCTTTCCTGGCAGATCATGCATCACCAACATGCCATATGTCATGGAAAGTCTAACCCAGGCCCATGAAGACGGTAAAATCCCACACGCAATCTTCATAGATTTTGCCAAAGCCCGTGATCGAGTACCGCACTCTCCACTAACTCATAAGCTGGAAATGCATGGTATTAGCTGCAGGTTTATTGATCTTCAAAGCAGCTTTTTATCCTCGCGCTCATTATCTATTAGATTAGGAACCTCTTTCTCCAACTCTTCCTTGATGACAATAGGTGTACCAAAGGGATACGTCCTACGTTCACTTCTTTTGATTCTATACATCAATGACCTCCCGGACAAAATCCCAGTCGACTTTGCTTTCTATGCTGACGATGTCACAATCTGAGGGAATGACACGTCAGCAGTGCAGACGGCCATGCATATTCCCAAAACATGGTCATACGACTGGAGCCTGCCATTAAAAGATGAAAAATGTGTATTTCCTTTGGCAGGGGCTGCACGTATACCTTCAATGTGTGCAGCACATTCCAAATTCAGAATGTCAACCAGCATAAGATCCTTGGCTCCCGGTTAACTCACTCGCTATCTTTTACTTGCCACCTCCAAAAAGCCCGAAAAAAGTCTTTTGGAGTACTCAACTTTACCAGGCGCTCTTTCCCTCGCTTTGATAAAGAAGATTTTCAAACTTTATACGGTACTTAAGTAAGACTGCCATTAGAATACAGAGCCCAAATTTCGTGCTCTGGCCTTGTGGGTAATCGCAACTCCCTCATACGAGTTCCGTGAGCAGCCACCAGGCTAACCTCAGGTCTCTTACATGTCGTCTACCCCACCCGTCTCACCACACTGAAATTTTACCCCCTAAACAGCCGCCGCTTTCGAGCGGATATTTTCTTTTTTTACCACTTATTTTCTACAGACAAGGCCAACCAGTTTTCCACCCCCTGTAACTTAGATACTCCTCGTGGTAACAGCAAAAGGCTGTGTGAGCCTCCGTCTCACACCCGAGTTCGTCGCTGGTTCTTTATCCATAGAGTCATTTCTTTACCTAACAATCTCCCACGGGAGGTTGCTGACGCGCCTTCAAAGAGCACGTTCAAAAACAAGATCGATATGTTTCTTAGTAATAAACAAGTTACCACCCACTTCCATTAGTTGCTCCCTCTCTATCTGTTTGTCTATCTCTTCATCCAACACGTTATCGTTTTAAATGCATTTGTCCCAAATGCATTGAACCATAATTTTTGTTATTTTGTATTTTTGTGCATACAAAATCAAACAAAAAACAAAACAAAAACGAAAACGTAAAAAATCAGAAAACGTTTTTCAAACTATGCGTCATAAACTTCCGTAGTATCTCTAAGCATGCATTATATCAAATTTTACTTAGGTGCATGTAAAAGTGTATTCACTATTCAGATGTGCATATTTGTGCACTGCAAGCAGCTACTACACCCCTCCCTCCCTCTCTTTCCTTTAAGCTTCATTCTTGCAATTAACTTAATCCCCATGTCAATCACCTTCACTAGCCCCATGACTGGACTACCAAGTTGTTGCTTATTGGGAGCAGATTGACTGTAGTTAAATAGGAAAGGCTGCTGGCGTTTGCTGGAATTTGTGTTGACATGCATAACTGAGCAGGGGTTCCCAACTGGGAGATGTGGGTAATGTGTACCAACTTGGTTTAGACTGCCAACTCTGTTTGAGCTACAAATGTCGAGCATTTTTCTGGCAAAGGGAGCGCTGAGACAGGCCGCTAACTAGTAGTCTCTCAATTTCGAGCTTAGAGACCACATAGGTTCATTGCGAAAGGTCATTGTGCATGATCTTGAAGATTGCCTCCCCGCGATTTGGGTACTCCGTGCAAGATTATGCTCCATGCTCAGAACTGTGTCGTGTCGGGGCCCTTGGAAAGCGTTGGGTTCTTTTGGACGGACATGGGGAGGTCGGGTCTTGTGAAAACTTCAGAGGGTATACTCAAAGCCTTCACCGATGTAAGAAGTCTATTTATGTCATTCTCTGAGCCAAGAGACACTTTAAGAAGCCTGGGGTGCTCTGTGTATAAGCAGTCCTGGCTCTTGCTAGTCGCATGAGGCTTAGTGGTTTCAGCTCAGGGAGCGACATGTTGACACACAGTTGGTGGAAAATTGTGCTATAGTGGATATCCCTCTCAGCCAGCGACGATGAGTTGGATTCTGGTAGGTCAAATAATATGACTGATCGGGTGCAACGACCGGTCTGTACGGGCCTGGGCGTAGCAGTGCTCTTGTGGTGCACGGTTTTCCACTCTGAAGAAGGTTGCATGGTTGCCTTCTTTGGACTGTTTCTGTGTGCTGTTAGCTTTTGTTGGTTCGGCACTTGGGTTACTGATAAAACGATTGGTTTTTATCCCCACGCTAGTGTTCGTCCCTCTGCTGACGGTCTTACCACTCACGACCATCTCGGTTTGAGTTATAACCTCAGTCAATTCTGCCGCCCTCATGGTTCGATGTATCGTTAGTTCCATGAGTAGCTGTTTACAGGCCAAACAGGACCACTGCAGAAAGTCGTGCTTAACTTGTAGCTCGCATTCTCTGCTGTCAGCTTAACTGAAGATCTTGTGGTACCAGAACTTACACGCGTCACATTGAATAGTGTTGCGCAAGAAAGGCTTGGCACACTTCGAAATGATGCATGGGAATTTAGTTGATGTGGTGTTCGGCACTTTGGGGACACAAATAGTAATACAGATACAATAACGATATGAATCATTAAGATGTACACATGGCGAAAAACGTTAGGTAAGTAAACCGAGAGCCAGGGACAAATCTAACAACAAGAATGTAACAAAACGGAACAACCTCAGTACCGCGACGAATGAAAGGACACACGAACAATAAAAAAACACCAAAATAAACATCAGGAAAATGTTACAAATTTTACCTAAGAATGACCAGAAACAATCGAAAACGACAAACACATGCAGTATTCAAATTGCGCTCCAGGTAGTAAGCAACGTGTCAGCCCCTACCAATGCGAGTGTTTTATATAGTAGTTCTACACGTTTTCTTCTCGTCCCAGTCTTCTCCGCCTCTAAAAGGGGAGAGAATGAAAAAAATCCTTTCCCCTTTTACAGGCAAGAGACCTCACATTTGGAAGCGTTCCCCTATTGGGGTGTTTAGTAAATGAGAAAACCTACAAATTATTCCAGACCTTAACCTACATCGAAAAATAAATTCAACCAGCGCCTATCGAGCTTCTTCTTGAAAGCATGTACGCTCCCTAGATCCGCCAGCTCTTGTGGTAACTTATTGCATGAGTTGACTACTCTGCTGTTGAAGAAATGTGAGCTCACCGCTTGTCTCGTGCGCACTTTCTTCAGCTTGTACATGTGCCCCCAATATTGCTTTGTATCCTCTCGAAGAACAGTGCTTGATCCGTCTCTGATAGGCCATTCATAATTTTGAAAGTCTCTATCAAGTCACCTCCGAGTCGTTTGATCCTATGAACCTGACCATTTGAGCATTACTCCCATGTTCCTTCCGAATGGCGCTCTCCCATTTGTTTCTAAAACTTTGACGTCATCCGCAAATATAAAGCTAAGCAAGCCAAAGCGTTTAAGAAAATCAATGATGTAGAGCAAGAAAAGGAGTGGACGTAGAACTGAGCCTTGAGGAAAACCACTACCAATAGTTTCCTTGGGCATTACTTGCAATCCTGGCTTCGTACTTCTACGGTTTTCTCTTTGCACACTTTCTATTTTTCTTTGAGCTACTTTGTGTTCTGGGTAAGCTCAATATCCTTCCATTTTCTTATACGTTTTCCATGCTACCTGTCTCCTTTTCATTGCCTTTCTAACAGCACTTGTCTACCACGGCATTGCCCCTCTTCTTCTGGCTTTTCTCAGGGGTGCAACTTCATTTGTTAATTTTATGAGATTGTCCTTGGTCTTAATCCAAAGCTCCTCCGGGAGGTCCTCTTGTGGGGTTACAGTCCACGAGACCTGCTGACCCAGATCCCTCAGCCTACTGTGATCTACTCCAGAGAAGTTCCTTCGATACTTATTCGGGACAAGTTGTCAATCAATAGTAGCAATCTTATGACTGCATGACCGCTCTTGCCTAGTGGTTCTCCTACCCGGACCACGTCGATTTCGTTCGCCGCTTTGCTGATCGCCAAACCAAGCGTTGATTGTGCTTGGCAACGCCTTCACCTAGTTGCTCCATCGATGTGTTGATAGAGACCTTGTTCTATGATCAATTCGAATAAACATTCGGCGAAAGATCTTCCAGTGTGGAGTAGGCTGTCCAGTCTATCTCCGGTGCATTGAAGTCACCTACCACAACCGGCTCTCTTCGAGTCCGGTGATAACGTTACAAAATTATCGCCCCGGGGATATGTTTTCGAATCCGACCACCACCGCCACCTAACTTTCCCCATTGAGTGTTGCATGGCAGCCCTTCGCTTCCCGACCCGATCCTGGAAGGTTCGATTGATCAGGAAAGCTGTTAGCCACTCGTAGATGTTACCCTTTATTTATAAAGCATTTACCGTAGCCAAAAGTAAGCTATCCCATACTGAGTCAAATTCTTTGCTAAAGTCTAGATAGCATGCTTCCACTTCCTTACCCTCGTGCAATCTCGCTGTTACTTTACCTAAAATGTGTAACAGATTGCTGGGGTAGGACATCCTCCTCAGAACTACATGCTGTGTCACAATCAGCAAGCCGTGCTGAGTGGGGTATTCATATAAGTGGGTTGAAGTCTTGAAGACTTGAAGTAGCAATCGGAATCGAGGCTTGCGCCCAATATTCCCGCTTCCGGATTTGTCTTCTTTTCGGCAGTTTGGTGCAGGAGCTGAAAGGGATGTTGACGGGAATGGGAGCTGGCTCCGATATGGTACCGCTGGGTTAAGGGTGCATGCATCGGGAAATAAAAATCCAGAGGAGAGCGACAATGTGAGATGAGCGGGATAATGTGGGGATTTCCTGTAGCAGATGGAGGTTAGGTAGATCAGGGGATGGTAAGCCCTAGGGGTGAGTCT
>UZAN01050294.1:0-12674 GCA_900618425.1 Echinostoma caproni
CGAGCGGAGAGCGTAGTCACTGCGATTCGAGACAGTCACATCGACCAAGGCACCAAGAGGCCGACCATGAATTCGATCTGTTTACCTAGGTGGATTATGGTTTTTACGAGTGCAAATTGAACAGCAATTTGTTGCTGTTTTTGCCCCGTCAGAGGGTGCCCCAAATGTTCAATTTCACCAAGCAAGTATACCTTCTGAAACATGAGGATTTCAACAATACCTGAGTGAACATACACATGAGTACCCAATAAAGTGATGCCATACCGCGCATGGGTTTGCGGGCAAATGCAAAAACGTTTCTTTACATGCTCAAATGCAATGAATTTTAGGTGAGGAGAAGATTTGTCTAGTGTGAATTCTCCGATTGACTTAACTATCCTTTGGATTGAATTTGAGCACTTGGCTTGGAAGTTAATTCACGAAATAGTCAAAAAGAAACAATCCAGTCGTTCATAATGTATTTTTCGCGCATTTCCAAGCGTGTAACATTATTTTTTCGGGCAAGGTTACTTGATCCAACTTCCATTTGGTCTGGCTTTGCGGGTTTTTCACAGTACAACCGGTGCTCTGACTTGAGTCCAACGTCCGTTTGCTCGATATTCGTTTAATACAGATGCCGCTACATCATTGTTAATTGTGCTGAGAACAACAACAACAACAACAGCGTATTTTTGGTCTGTCTGACCGATGCTTCACGGACAATTATGCTACGCGTATCTTTGAAGGGATCGTAGTCTTAGCAAAGCCGAACAGAAGTTGGCAGCAGTTATTGATTTGTGCCATAAAATACAAAATACCTGATTCGTGTAACGTATCTTACAATATGATCCTGTGCTTGAGATTTTCAGCTTTGTCACAAAACCTGATTTTCGTGAACGGTACTCAGTTGAACTTCTTGTACGTACGGCACTAATATGTGTCCTGTTTTAGTAGGTACATGACCAGGCAGTGAACTAGGTAGTACGCTTGTTGGCAATAAGCCCACATGTTGTCGGTTTATGGGCCAGTGAGCTAGCACGATTGCAATACGTGAGTAAACAGGCTGGTTGGCTGACTGGACGACAACTGGCGCATATGTTACATAACATCTGAATGCTGTCATGCTGGTCTGTCAATTCGTCAACGAATCAACCAGTGCGCTCAGTCCCGTACTAAAATCTGCTTGGATGCAGCGGATAGATGTTGCATTCGAGTAGGTGCGCATGCCGTGTGTGCGTACGTGTGTGGCAGCAGGCAGCATCGGCAAATCAAGAAGTCAATCACAAAGAATACCTGTCCATGGACACAAACGGTCCAGTTAATTGTAGGTCAAAAAATCAACTCCACTTCCAAAAATAAACAGGATAAAATATTTTACAGAAAAAAGAACCTTTGCAAATAGTTACCTAGTCACGGCAGTCTTGCGGTACCAGTCACAACCGTGGTACGGGAAACCAAATTGTTCATGGTGTTCTTGATGTGTGTACTAGATTTATTTACACACAAAATTGTTTCTGACTCCACTATCTTTTCTCTATGGTGATCTATCCGTTCTCAGTCTTCAATGTCTTTCTGTATATCGTTTTTCACCCTCTCGCATTAACCTCTACAGTTCCGTATCTCGCTAGCACTATTGCAAACAGACAGCGTGTTCTGTTCCGAATATCTTAACAAACTTAGAAGCTGAATGTTTTATTCGTTATATTTCTTTCGATGAGACTGTGTATATTTTGAGTGATTACAGATATTTTCCACGCAAAATTCTATATACTTAGAGATAAAATTGGCGTGTACTTGTGATCCAGTTCGATTAGTCTTTTCGCCGATTTGCTTAAACAGTGGTCGGCCTCCAGAAATTCTCTGACTTCTTTTGACTGGAATCAGTTTGTGTCCATTCGGCGGTAAATACTTGTATCTTGCAGTGGTTCTCTAACCTTTTCAATGTAGTCAGTCTTATTCATGGCCACAGTGTTCTGTCTGCTGAGAGGATGATGACATTTTTGTTTTATCTTCAGTGTTCTACCTGGTTCATCGCGGTTTGATCGAATACTGGACATTCCTTTTAGTATTGCAGCTGGAATGAGGATTTTTTGAATGGTTTCTTTTGAATCCTCAATTATGTGTGAATACTTTGAGCTTTTGTACCAGTTTTGGCATTTCTGACGTTTCAACTGTCCGCCAACATATATGCTGTAGAGAAACCGTCTACATTGAATAACTTTTGTTAGGTTTCATTCCTTTTCACAGAAATTTACTCTGGTTGGTTTTAGATGCGCTTGACACTCCCAAAATTCAAGGAGGAGCAATCACTTACATTTAATAAATCTCGCTGTCACCCTGATTATGGTCTGCTTTTTCCGCGAAAGTGAGTCTACATAGAAGTTCGGTGTTTTCTGCGGTAACACTTTTCATCTCATCAGCTTGGATCATCCTGGATCATCTGCCACTGAAAGATGGACCTCAAGTACCAAAGGGCAAGTTTACAGACTCAGCGTTTTTATAGATAAAGTTTGAAGTCTACTGTGGTGATGACTTGGATTGCTAATCCTGTGATGAAGTAAAGCAAGCTAATCATGGCTTTTTCGATGAAAATCAGCTTACCCCTTCCAAACGCCTTCTCACATCATACCAGAAAACCGCTGCCTTTTAATATCAAAGCATTCGTTCTTTTGAGGTATAAATGTACCTTACACCTCCAGATTTGCATTCTAACATCCATTATTCATGGCTGAAACCGGGCCTTATTACTCCACTTCACTATCGTTCGTACCAAATACACTGTTGCATGGCCTACCTGCATTGTTCCTTTCGATAACAGTTGGTCATGCTTTACCGACATCATACATTCGAACCACATTTGTTCTTTATTCACCTCACTGAGCATTTTAAACCGGGAAATGCCAAATTTGTTTGGAGTTGACGAATCGGTTATCACGTCGACAGCGAATCACTGTTTGCTGTACATTTACCTTTACTGCAGAAGGTCTATTATCTAGCATTGTTCTATCCACCAGGAAACTTAATGCTTTCTATCTGAGTCTTAGCTGAAGCGAATCAGGTCCCTATTTGTGTCCCCTTTATGCGAATAAGGAAGTGTGCAGCTAGTCATGCGGCTTGTGTTTTTGCGGTGTGCACATATACGTAACCGGTCCACCTAGATGCAAACCCGGAGTGTTCTCTCTGTGTATGATCACTTCTGTATTAAGACGAGAGATGTTTAGATGACTGACATTTGAAAAGCGGTATATAAATCCACCCTGTGTTCACTTGTGAGGTGCACGGATTTTCGAATTCCAAGGATGTCATTCATCCAGGCTCACCCTTCTCCTTTTTTACCTGATACATCTTCCCTTTGTCACGAACTTTGTGACCTCGCAGCATGGTTTTCTTAAATCCGATTAGCTTGCGTTGGTTCATTCCGAGGAGAAGATCGATAAATGGAGGTCATGTGAAACATAAAACCTGACAGAAATCGGTCACTGCGGACAATTTTGTTCGATTGGCTTCAACCGTTGAGGTATCCGAGTTTTGTGCAAAATTGTGAATGAATGCGATTTCTCGCAATAGAAACTGGATCTTGATGGATTGCCAAAATAAGATGAAAATTTTGGTCACCAACTTTTGAAATAACACGAATTCAAAAGTAGCAAAAGAGGAAGCAGTACCTGAAAGAGGAATCTGTGGGTGATTGCGTATCCGCTTCTCGTCAACGAGAAACAAACAGGTGGGCTTTGCATTGATGCTTTGTTCATCAAACCTGACACCGTTCGGGTAATGAGGCCAAAAGGGTGACATGTCTCGCACACTCATAAAGCAAACTCTCACTATTTGATTGCTCCGAACCCCATTGTTATTAAGACCCAACCCCTTTCCCTTATTCTGGAATGACCTTTGATCACACGATTGTACACGATTGCACAATATCCGGTGCGACTGGCATTGCTCCTCTAGCACAATACAGCTGACGGTGGCAATCTCTAACTTTCCTGTGGAGACGAATAACGAACGAACGAACAAACGAACAAGATAAAGTAGCGAACACCCTCCAACCCTTCGGTTTTGGGTGACTGCTGAACACGGATGTATTTGATAACCTTCAACGTTCCGGGATATGGGCATAGGCTGATTCTAGTGGAATGGGTACAATATCTGCGCGAATTTAAGGTTCGCGTACTTTAAATGGTTCACTTGCATGCGATGGTTTGTGGGAAGAAGTCTAGGAGAATCGAAAACGTTGTATGTGTGATACTCAATCAATGTCCGGTACAACCATTCCTCTACTAAAACTGCAAAAGAAGTGAACTTTTAATGAACTCAGATTTGACATTGTGTTATAAGTTTAAGATTATTTTCAGAACATTGAATGCGATCGTCCAACGATGAAACCATTTGGAGTGTTATGATGTTTATTTTGCTCACAATGTATATAAGACCATCTTCCACTCAATCGACAAGTTGATGCGGGAAGGCATTTCAAAATTGCAACTTATCAAAAACCAAATGTTCAATACAAAGTAAACCAAAGAAGAAAGGTGCGCGTGTTCGCTTCACACATCACGGTCATGTCTGCAAACGTGGCGTGCCACGGGGTGTAATGAGTGATTCGGTTCGAAGTTTCTCACGAAAATTGTTCATTTTTTCGTCTAGCTCTTTCATTATTTCCATAAAATGTTTGCACAAATTCACGATTTCTACTGCAAAAGAGAAAGTAAGTAGATTAAGTGCGACGTAGTAGAATGTGAAAGCAAAGCATATATTTGTAGGTAAATCACATTCGTTCGGCGCAAAGAGACACGGTCAGTGCGGTGTTCAAACAGGCATATATAAAGGTATACATTTGCTTGGTCAAAGCTGCAGACTGTCCTTACTTAACTATCCAGGAAGCATTTCATTCGGATGGTGTGCAACAATGACAAAACAAACTGGATGTGTGCAACAAATTATTTTGATTGTCAAATTTGTGGGAGTAAGCATTGTATCAAAATCCCAAATGTATAAATAGTTCAAGAGAAGAGATTAAATAGAGCATAGTGTGAGGAACTAGACAGTTTTCATTCATAAGTAATCATGTCCTTAAGTAAAACGAAACGTGATTGACTACACAAGGATGGAAATGATAAAATACACTCCGTATAATCTAACGGTTTCTCCGGACGTGAATTCGCGCGTATGCAACCGATCATTGCTTAAAACGGCCTGGTGGGAAACATTTGTGGTGATTATATACATATATATATATGTATATATAAAAATATGTTTCACACATGTCTTACGCCAGACGATGTGCCAAACAAATCATGGTACAATAGTCTTTATAAAAAGGAAAACGTTCCATTTTTTTGCGTGTGGACTGAATACTGCTGGGTTGTCCAGGCCAAGACCTCTTCGTGGTTGGTTTTGAGTCAGGATTTCCGGGAAACTCCCCTAGGTGAACCACCAGTGGTACACCAACCAGGTTATAGCCCCGGATTAGGCTTTTGGTCCTCTCACATTAGTGGGAAAGCACCGCCACGAGGAGACAGTGAGTAGCGCTTCCTCAGCAGAGGCTATCAGGGTCGCTTGGTCGTATGGGGCATTTCACGAAGTTCAAGGGAAGGGTGACCAGCCGAAACCCTGGACACCCATCCACGACCATACTGAGGCCTTCGGAGGCTTTGTGGTGATTAGTGAGGTTGTATGTGGACAATCAAGAATCGAGAAGCTCAATCGAAACCAATGACTGATTCACAATACTCCCCAGGCTTCCACGAAGAGTTATTTTGTTAGGACTTATGTGTCCCTAATATACCCGTTTCATACTGCAATTCATCAAACTGTGCCTTGTGTCGATAATCATATTTATTGTGATTTTATTTGTACGATAGTGGGTAACTGAAAAGCAGATTGTTTGTATGGTTTTTAAAACTGAACGACAGTTTGAACAGAAAACAACTAATCCTGTCTCAGAAAAGGGCAGAACCATAGTTGAATTATTGTTCTAGTTGAGTAGATTGAGGAAAGGTACTTCAGTTCTACAGTACACTTAACAAATGTTGATGGTGTCTATGAACTATTACGCAAGCCACGGTTATTCTGTTGTATCGAGTGAACTTTCAACATAAGATTATGAACACGTTACACTGCTGAACGTTTCACACTTGGAACATGACTATCGAACCCATCAGAAAAAAATTTCAACTTTACACCAAGTTTTTCAACCCTCACTTGCCTATCCAAAATTTCTATCAATTCTTTGATTGTTCTATCGATTGATACGCTGCAAACTTTTCGAAATAAACATGCTCTTGTGAAACCTAATACTTCGATCACCCATGCTGTTGCTGCTGCTGGCATTTAGAAAATCACGAAGAAAATGGGAGGAGACAAAACATTTATTCTATCAGTCCTACAATGAACAGTTTGAGTGCAAAGTTTGGATGTGGTAACTTGTTATATATATATATATACATTAGTAAATCACAGTGAAACGCAATAATATATTCGTACTCAACATTGCAATTTCGCTCACTTTTCTCCGGGACTGCAGATACATCCAACCAGTCTACATTTTTCAAAGTCGTATATTCTAGGCGCGTGTTTATTCCTCGTTTATCTGAAGAATGGAAAATCATAGCTAATAGTATCCAACCATTCAGGAATCCGTTTTTCATTTTTACTCTCAAATATTGAATATATATAGTACAATTTTCAGTAGCTCAACAAACTGCTACCACTAAAATCATGCCGAGCTGGTCGCTCATTGATTTTAATCAACACTGTCAGTACACACAGAGTAACCAGACCATGTAATAGATCCCGATCACAATGTGGCACTATACTTAACGCGGAAACAGCTAAAAGCAGCCGTAAACGGATTGGACATTAGAAAAAGCTCCCGGGGAAAGGTGCGGGGCGATTGATACGTGTGACCTCAAACTGCATCTGTCGAGCATCGGAGATGAGAACATTGCTCAGGTCGGACGTGTCGGTTCAAACGGCACAAAGGACACTTGAAGCAGTCAGTCCCCTGGATGAAACACAAAATAAGGGGGCGCATAACTCTTGACACAGAAAGAGTTTCGGTTGTAAATGCACATTTATAAAACCACATCAAATTAATAAAACACCAGAGTCAACTAATTTGGCAATAGCTCCAACCAAACCGAAATAACGAAACTCACTTGCCCGCAACCTTGTTCAGATGACTCATTTCAGCTTAGATATTTCTTGCTTAACAAGAAAGACGTATTACGAACTGAAACTCATGTAGCTTGAAAACATCAAACGGAATTTTTCTACTTTAGTGATAAAGCGTAATTTAATATAGGTGTATTTTTACGCATTGAACTACACCTGGTATGATCTGCGTAAAGAGTGGTGCTTCCATAAGCTGATTACTGACCGAAAATCCATGTCATATCAAGTAATGACCCAACTGAAGCCCTCATACTGCATGAGGTTTAGGATTCCTGGTGCGTATTTTCGTACCTTGAAGTGGCACCCATTGTGCTGGCAACCACATCGAATGATCAGCCTGGTATTTAATCTTGTAACAAGACTTTAGATTGCTTCAATAATCGTAACTAACCAAATGCTCGCTTCTATTTGTGCGGCATCAAAACAATGGTATGCCCTTTGAACCTATAAGAAAACATTTGGGCTATTTTTACATTAAACGTGCACCAGCACTTCAGAGTTTACCCAAAAAAACATACAAAAGAAGCATTGTTGAATAAAGTCGACGCAGACATTATGGGAAATCTTAATAAATTGGCTTTATTGAGTGAAGTTCATCGGGGTGTAATACCTTATTCGCTTTGACAATTTGGCTTTTTCCACATTGTTTCGTTAAGATAAAAGATAATTTGAAGAAATCACCTATTCCGCCTGTTTGTTCGGTTCGTGTCTTGATCATCAAAAAATGATATTAGTGAATGTGAGGATAGAAACAATCGAAAAATCTCCGGAGGTCCAGCATTTTTAACTTTAGGAGTATAAAAGTTTGTCATTAGTGGGGACGTATTTTCATGCAGGGCCGGAATATCACTCGGGATGGTGATTTCTGTCTCTCTTTGGATGAAATCGATCTAGATTGGAGTGAGTAATGGACGATTTGATTCGATTTCAAAACTTGAATTCGTCGCGCATATAGCAAACGAAGCGTGAAGTGAAAAGCTGGGAAGCACTGGACAGCTGTTTTGACCTTGTTGGGTCTCATTAGGAATTGCAAATCCATCGACCCAACAGGGGATCTAACCCGGGACCTCATGGGCAGAGCGCAAACATGCTATCCACTTGACCATCGGGCAGCTAATCAGACCGTTTTCATTTTCCATTTACACGATTCGCACTGCTGATGAGACCCAACCAGGTTGAAACAGCTGTCCAGTGCCTCTTAGCTTTTCAGTTCACGCTTCATTTGCTATATACACGACTATTCACCTTTGAAATTTGATTGGAGTGTTGGTGATTACCTTGGGGCCGGGAGACTTGCTGAACTTGGATCAATCATTTTTATGCGCACAGTTCCGGGGCGGTGGCACAAGAAATTAATCATCTGTTCACCTTTTCAACAAGATGCCATATCTGACCACTTGAACAAACGTCTGACGCATGCAGTGAAGTGAACCTGCAGCGCAGCTTGATCGTTGTGTGTTTACAGGGTACCATTCAATCCGAATCAGCCACAAACATAAACCGCCTACGCTGGCCTTTTCTGTACTTATACAATACTCTTTCGAGTGCGTTTGTATTACAATGTACGTTGGCCGTACGTCGCAAACAATTGTTCGCCTTCAAACTTGTGTTACAATGTTTTTATTCTGAAATTTATCGGATATCTTTGTCGAACAGCTCGATAGCAACCGTACGGTATTGCGGATCTGCCTGCAATCATTTCTAATGGGGATGTACGCTTGTTTGAGCTGTGCTGCTCCGCAATGATTTGATTTGATGAGACTGATGCGAATATAGTTAAAGAGGAACCGAGATAAACCGTTGAAGCTGAGTTGCTTATGCAAAAGTTCAATGAAACAGGCAGGTTTTTGATGACCACCGTCTGCAAAATTACATCACAAGCTAAGGTCAAACACTAGTGAAAATTCCACAAAAAGAGGAGAAGGGAGCAGAAAAGTGCTAATTCTGAAGTTACCAGTATAGTCCGCAACTGAGACACTAGATTATCAGTGGATTTTATCAAGACGTTCTTTTCAACGGGCCTTTATGTTTCCATTCACAGTGTTTCAACTAAGACTGAATATAGAGCAGTTTTATTCCAACGTCACTCCGAATCCGAGTAGTGTATACTGGTTCAGTTTATATGGTAGCTTTTGGACTTCAATGAATAAACAAGACACTGGTCTCATGAGCAGTATAGAGTCGCAAATGATGTCAAGCCTTACTTGATAAATTAACTGGGTCGTCCAGTTTTATCCATTCTTCTGCCAGATTATCCACCATCAGGGAAGTTTCCAAACTGGTTTGAATCACAGTGGTAAGAGCTAATACTTCATAAAGTAATGGGTGAAAATGACAATAGTTTAATTCGAGGAAACATCTTGGTAAGGTTGAATATCGATCATAACTTTCCCTGTGTGGAGATCTCAAGGAAAAATTTGCACACTATTCTTAAGTCATAAAGATAATGATTAGATTTCTCATCTATCTTACGCGATAGCATTTCATTTTCAACTCATGCTCACGTAGTGAGTGATTAACAATTTTTCCCTTGATTCTTTATATTCAACCATTATCC
The DNA here is from genome assembly GCA_900618425.1 of Echinostoma caproni. Classification (NCBI taxonomy): domain Eukaryota; kingdom Metazoa; phylum Platyhelminthes; class Trematoda; order Plagiorchiida; family Echinostomatidae; genus Echinostoma; species Echinostoma caproni. The sequence continues at coordinate 9,713 of UZAN01050294.1, forward strand.
GGACATTGTTTAACATACATTCCTCAAATGTTCCAGCAAGTGTTAAGTTCAAAAATCACTATTATACTCCCCTTGTGCTCGTCTGTTAGTCATAAGTCTGTTGTTATTCTGACTTCGCATATCTCTCGGAAAGCAGTCTGAACTAAAAGGCCTTGCTGTGATCAAGCGGAACTGCCAATAAAATATATCTTCATTACCAGTGAGTTTGCTTTAACTTGGCAGAAACGCAACTGGGTTTCTATTATCCGGTGAGATTGAAATCAGTTGCGCAATATCATCTCACACATTCACGTTAGCATCCGTTTGATCAGCAGCCCGAATCAGGGATTAAAATACAATGAAACAAAATGTTGAACACACGTATTCCAAGAGAATACACTCTCAGAGGCAAATCATTGTTTACATCTTTTAGCCTACACTGATCATTTAAGGAAGTGGCACGTTGGCTGGGTGAACACGCAATCACTCACATGTAACAGTGATTAAGATGATATCCAATAACCACTTTATATCCACTCTGAACGGTGGGTCAACTGTTTCACCGAATTAAAGAGCTCTGTTCACGTTGGCTTCGACACCGGGAAAAGTGTCACACAAAGCACTATTCTTAGAGTCAGATCACCAAATTAGGCCAATATCATTCAACTACCAAGGCCGAGGATCGATTACATCTATGATGACGCATCACAGCCTGATCGTAGTGTGAGGGTGACCTAATAATATGACACCCGGTGCATCATTCACTCCATCAACTCGATCCCAATCACTCACCGTATTTGTTAAGCGATTTATTGTCTGCTCTCTTCTATCACGTCACTTCCCTGAATTATCAGTGCAGACTAGTCAATTAGTCTATGGAAACAGTTGTTCACATCCGTACCATTGTTCTTATACCTTAATGCGCGCATTCTGGAATCTTAAACAGACTGATTTTAATTTGTAAATCACAGTTGTAGCCAACGGTGCAGAGAGTTGTCAAAGATGTCAAACGCTAGTGTCACTATTACAGCCATTCAACCGTCCAGGTGCAACAGGTGTGTTATTACCGTCGCCCATTCGTTATTGCTCTTGACGAATGTTTTTTGAGCACCTGATATGAACGGAAGTGCTTCTACCGTGCAACAAGCAGCAATTGCAACCATAAAATGACCTATTCTTATCGGCCATCAGTTTTATCATAGCTTCTGACTTGAAGGTCCCTCATTGTTCACTTATGGATAATACACCATGAAATAAAAATTATTATGAAGCACACTTTACTTTTATTACAGCATTAAGTGTTTGCCTACTCTATAATGCAAATTGAAATAAATACATAAATTAACATTCACAGCTGAACAAAATCAACTTGAAGAAAGCCACTGATATCTGGGAAACGTTCATTAGAATAGAATAATGCAAACATGCACACTAGGGTTTGAACCACAAATTAATACGCAAATTTTCCTACTTGGCATATTGGTGGTTTAGAAACCTGACGAGTTAATACATTTGTCAACTTAGAAAGTTCGCTTACTTCGCTCTGTGAAGGTGACTTCTAAATTGATCATAATGGATTGATTATGAGTAGAGAAGGAACCGATAGTCAAAATTGTTAATCAAACTATATATCTTAAGCACGGCATACATATTTTTACTAGCTGTAACTTACTTGGATTTTTTAATTTCGTTTTAGCGGCCCTCAGCGTATCTCTTTGTTTATTCAGTTCATCATAACTCACTGTGAAACGAAGAGATGGGATGAGAATTGGCGACCGGTTAGCATTCGATTCCATACCGATCGAAAATTACATTACGGACTTTTCAAAACACATACACTTTAACCTATTTGTAGCTGTCTCATAAATTGCATTCTCGAGCTTGAATCGATTAGCGATTAATTTGTTGTAAGCACCGTGCGTTGCGATAACGGAGCAAATCCGGAAGGCTGTGTGCAATAGAAATTGAGAGGTGGAGTTCATACAGAAACGGAACGAAATCAAAAAATCTATCCTAATTGAATCTTGCCTTTTCAAGCTTCAGTCAACTGATATAGGGCTCTTCGATTGAAACAGATATCTCAAGATATCTCAAAATTCGTTAACTGAGTGAAGGATATTCAGCCTCATCGTGGGAATCGATCTGACTAACACTAATTAAATGACCGACGACGAGTACTGCTTCGACCCGGTTGGAATCTATCAGGAATGCTTGAAATGTTCATAGTTTTTGTGAACGGTTTATGGTGACCGCAACACGTATCACATCCTAAAAATTAACTTCGTTATCCTGATTAAGTTGAACCAAGGAAGGAAAAGGTCAGCTGAGAACTCTTTCGGTAGCTAATGATTTTTTTAATCGCAATAGTTAGTCGTTTGGCTGTTGGGAAGCAAACGATGGTCCTTCCCGCACGTACCGCCATATCTGTAAAAACGGGCAAAATTCAGGATCTTCTCAAGTTGAATGTCAGCACGATTGACGACATCTATCAATTCCGTGAACATCGACGGATCTGAAATATATGAGCAGAGAAATAAAGAAAGACTGAATAGAGATTGGTGAGTTTTGCAGTTAGTTCGAAATTCGCTAGACGAATTATGGTTGCTAGCTGAGTTAAACCCTACTTGGCACTGTTCATCGTTGAAGAATTATAATGGAAAACGTGAGGAAAAGTGTTGAAAATAGATCAAATTTGATTTTGTGTGGGAGAGGGGGGAGGGGCTACTGGGTTTACATTTATGTTGCAGTTATTGAAAATTTGAACGATGAAGGTTTTTCAAATAACGGCAAGTCAGTAGTTAGAACCACAATCTAGGCGGCTTAACTATGGATGCACGGACACTAAACTCATGGTCATGCGGGAACGGAGAAGGATTCATTGCTGACTGCCGGACGTGAACATATGGTACACTTCGAGGAATTGATGAGGAAGAGGAGGGTAAGGAGGAGGCGGAGGAGGACTCCAATGATGTTCATGATAAAG
>UZAN01050295.1:3100-15968 GCA_900618425.1 Echinostoma caproni
GGCAGGATAAAAACATACGGATGCAGATGGGTAGAAATCTCTAGCTTATAACCGCGTCTAACGGACGCTTTATTAAATGTCATATTAAAGAAACAAAAGAAACATGTTGACACCGACCTTCTTGGAGATTTCTTCCTGAAATGCATCTCCACAAAATCTATGCAATATATCTATCCAATTCTATTTCAGCTAAACGCATGATACTTAAATGTATGTCATTGTAAGCTGAATACTATGTGACATGATGATATTAACGATTACTAGTTGCAATTAACGGGAAATCTCCCAACTATGGTTACTCATATCTGAAGTTGATCAAATTTGCTCACCGTAATTTGAATAAAATTCCATAATTATTTTTCGCTAATTATGCACATTGTGTTTTTATAGGCCTGACTTCCGCTGTTTCATTTCAACGGATGTATCATATATCCAGTGATGAGTGTAAGTTCTTCCCTTGCTTTTCATTCATTGGACGAATGCAATTTGACATTGTTTGAAAAGTTTACCACAAGGGTGTCTCATTGCGACTTAATCTTTTCATACCATTGATGGACAGTATAATTGGCAAAGCTATCCCCAATAAGGATACATTGGGTGAGATATAACCATAGTTACTCTGTGCGGTATGCACACAGCAATGTAATCGAGCGCACTAACTGGTGCAGACGGATAGAATGAAAACCAGGAAATATTTACTGGATGATAAAATTGAGAACAAAGAAAGTAAATTTAATATATTGCCTCCTCACAGACTTTCCTTTCTAGGTCACTGCGCATTCCAAGATCCTCCATAAGCTCCATTTCTATTTACTCCTCCAAATTCTAGTCATATTCGGACTGGACGCCAAAACAGTCACAGAAGACTCGCTATTTGTCAATCACATGCAAACTATTACTAGCCGTTCCTTATCCCAACTGCATAAAATGTAATATAAAAATAAGAAACATGTCACCGAAAACAGACCTTTTTCAATACAATGATCTTTATTCAAGGCAAAATTTGAAGATCTGTTTCCAATTCGAACTGACCCTCTTTGGGACTTCATCCTCAAGCACAATCCTCAGTTCATGCAGTCAACCGTGCACTCGAGAACTGCTAGACTGGAGTTAGCCTCTCAGAAGTATGCATCCACTACCCCGTTCGGGGTTCGAACTCCAGACTCGTCAAATGAAAAGCATGCTTGTTATTACTGTGCCAAGCAGCTCATACCAGGGCTGAACCAAATAGAGAATTCATATTTTTGTTCAGGGAAAATGATTCAGTACAGTTTTGGCCCGACAGCTCGACAGAGGAGGCACAATATGCTATATGTTAACCCCAGTCAAACATTTACCACCTAGCCAAATCTACTATGCAAGTTAGGAAGTACAGTCCTGATTGAACACACCAGACCATATTTTTTCATTTGCATTTTACTCACAGTTACTCGAGATAAGTAGTGCATGTTTTCACTGTTGTGTGACACAATTGATTCACCAGGGATGTTTCATGGAATAACATGCATCATTTTGATCACCGAACGTATTCCATTGCTCCAGGGGACAAAGTAGCTTAGCAAATGCTTTCCATTATTTGATAGTCATTCAATAATATTGGTTTCTTCAATTCAATGTCATTTATTCNTCTTCAATTCAATGTCATTTATTCTAGAACGGAGGACTGTTCAAAAATAACTTGTCGACTCCTGAAAAATTTTTATCATCAAAACAACCGCAATTGGTTTTGCGGTCGAACATTGGTAGCTCAAATTTTATAGTTTACAAATGTCAAAAGTTTTCGCAGTTTGTTATCTCTTCAATAAAAATAAAAACAATTTACTATCAAGATTTAAACTTTCATCCCCATCGAGTAAATGTTTCATACAGGCAGACTTAGAAAAAACAAGAATTGAGGGTTTAAGCTGATAAGACAACTAATTAGAGTGATGACAGAGGAGATACCACCAAAAAGGCTAATCGATCTATTGCATTCCTCACTGTGATTCATAAATACAAAAAATTACTGCTCTGGTGATTTGAAAATACCCAAATAAGTAGTTTGACAATGGAACTGAGTGTCCGGGTCAAATTGGGAAACGGTTTTATCAGCTTCCTGGTGACCAAGTGTTCAATATGAATGCTTTCTAAATGTAAGCTCCCGCGTTCGATCCCCAGGTGAGCCGGTGGATTCACAATGATGATGAGAAGCAACCGGGTTCAAACAGTTCTCCTTTAGTTCTTGGTTTTTCGGTTCACACTTTGATTGCTCTATTTACGACGAATTCCATCAAACAGTATAAAATAAACAAGTAGTAAGAGGCCATTGCACGGAATACAATAGTTGTTTTATTCCACAAACAGACAGACTGGCCAAAAGTGCCAGGTTTGTTTCAAACCAGTATGGGATTGTGTAGAAACTACTGATGCATTCTGATTTTTTCATCGCAATAATTACACTAATATGAAGAAAAAGACTTGAAATCAAGTACCGAACAACGTTTTCAAGTAGATTTCAAACACGATTCCTTCGTACTTTAACAGCCTGAGCGAATGTACAACGCTCGAACATCAGTACATTAGAGAAACTGCGACCATATAGAATCATGTGACGTGATCAACGATTATCAAGAAAATACTTTCCATGCTCACTGTGTACGTTAGCGATAGTGCAATTATTGCACTAAAGATGGCATTGCTGAAAAAGTGGGGTAAAAGTAATTAATACGAACCATGGAGAGAGAATCCAGCTGATGACAAAAGCCCTTCGATTGACGGCGCTACATTTTCTCCCCCTCGGATTTATTTTATTTTCATGAATGACACATAATGACCACTCGAAAGCTCTATTTGCGGTCTCAGTTAATGAGTTTCAATACTGTCTTATGTACACGTTGGATTATTTTCGGATTTCTACTCAAATGAAGAAACGCAAGCGCCGTGGCTGGCAATCAGCGCTCGGTCGCATACCACCATCGAAAATGACTGTGTCCACATTGGTCAGCTATCACATCAGGTCGCTATTCGCAAAGATGAAGGATCTAACGTGTATCCTCGATTCACGCATCCACTGTAACACGTTTGCCATGGGCATTCAAGATTCCTGGATTGACTAAAGTGTCGAGGACTCACTAATTGGAATCATTGGATTTAAATGCTTCCGTAAGGACAGAAAGCACCGCAAGAAAACAGGAGGTGGAGTAATCAAATACATCAACTCAACTTGGAGCGGAGAGTTTGACGTTCTTTCTGATTAGTCCACCGATGGCATCGACTGATTAGCTATTCAATGTTCTGCGTGATTTTCGCAATGTAGAAGTAAAATCATTAATTAATTAAATGAACTTATATATAGCCCTTTTTTGTACCCAGTCTCATATTTCATCCTTCTTTGATGCATTTATTTCATCTTTCGTTACCCTCATAGACGACAGTCTCCATATCATTGTTGGTGACTATAATCTTGCATCCACCTATCCCATAACTCGTTTCTTGGCTTAACTGATATTTGCTTGTCCCCCAAAAGAGGTGATTCATTTTTAGACAAGAGTATTACTAATCACCCAGAACATTTTACCCTAAAACTTATAGCATCTATTTTCACTATTGATCAAGCCTTAATTACCATAAAACCTATGGTGTACTCCCGTCCCTTTCACAATACACTCACAAGAACCAACCAAGTAACTATTCGTCTTCGCAGTCTCTCTCAAAGTAACAAGTTTCTTCATAAGCGTTCCACTAGTGTCATTTTTTCCTGGTTTTCTTCCTATCCCTCTTTACACAATGCAGGCAACTTAATCACTGAAACACTCAACCACATGCTTAAACCATACTGCCCTTTTGAAACTATTTGTTTGTAGCGGCAGAATTGCATCTTCACCGTTGAAACCATTCAGAAGATAGCGGGAACGATCGTACAAATCAGCGGCTGTCGATTATTACAATAACTTGATCAAAGCTGAAGTCAAACGCCTCTTTGTGTCGTATGCCTCCCAGCTTCTGAAATGTAACAATAATAGGCGGATTTGGCAAGGTATCCGATTGCTTTGTGGGACCAAATTAAAAGCTCCGGATTGTACAACGGTTTTGGACAGTGTTAATGCAGCATTTATCCAACCATCAGGCGATGCCATCATGCCATTTGTTCTGGATGATGCCGTTCGAGTAGAGGCCGTCGCGAAAGAAGAAAATTCAGAGCTTCTGCGTACCGTGAAAACTACTTACAGTGTTGGCCCCGATGGTCTTCATCACCCCTGTTGAGATATGGGGTCTATTCTCTCAGTGAAATATTCACATCAGTTTTGAACCATTCCTTAAATACTTGTTCCATACCAGACTGTTGGAAACCAGTAACAATTGTTCCCATTCCTAAATCCTCTACCTCAAACGTTCTCACCAAACGCTCTAGTCCTTTCGCTTTAATTTCTGTTGGACTTAAACTAGCAGAACGTGTTGTTCTAACGTGCATTCAGTCCTCAGTTGATGTCCCGTAGATCATCTTCAGTTTGGCTATGAACTCAATAGATGCACGCTAGATGCAGTTTTCTCACTTTTAGATAAAATTATCAAATCCTTGAATGACTTCACGAAATCTGTTCGTTGTATGTTTCTGGACCACTCAGCTACTTTGATTCTATTCCTCGTTCCCTTCTTCTTCGTAAACTGGAGATCTGTGGTTGTTCTAGACAGTTATTAGCTTGGCTTACCGATCAATCTCCAGGAGAACTCAATGTAACGTGGTTAGGTCGAAAGAAATCCAAACAATTGTTAGACACTTCTGGGGTACTTCAAGGTGCAGTTCTTTCCCCATACTTATTTTCGAAGTACATTAGTGACTTGTCTGGTAGCTATATTACTTATCTCTTCAAAGACGCTGATGATGTGGTTTTGTTTCAAGCCACCTACGACTCTTCTGGTCTTTCACAATTTTCTGACAACTTGGATAACGTCAAACGGTTTTCGCCACACCTGGCCTATCTCTTAATCCCTCCAAATGTTTCAAATGTCTCTTTACATTTTCACGCTCTTCTTTCCCATATGAACCGGTACCGATTGGCTGCGAACTAGTATCCCGGGTAGACTGTATTAAATACCTAGGTTTTTTATTGATAGTAATCTACACAGGACCTCTCACATTCAACAAATTGTCAGGAAGCTTCGACGACTCTCTTTTCATATATGTAAGCTTTGTCAGTTTCGTATTCAACAAGTAATTCTTTCCAAATCCATGTACTAGTTTTTTATCCCCGTTTTAATTTGTTCTTCACCTGTTGTTTTTCCAATCCTCAAATAAAGATTTTAAACCGCTCCGATGTGGACTGACCATAATTAGCCGCTTCTCCTCAATCCCGCTGGAAGAGTTGTAAACTGACCTGCGCGAACTTTATTTGAATTCATTTTAAGAAGTCTGCACGTAAGATTCTTGTGAACTCCACACATCCACTACACGCAGATCTAACTTCCTGTTGTTCTCGTCCTTCAAATAGATCCTAAAACCATTGTGTTCCCTCTCGAATAAACAAATATCATAACTCTACAGTACCTTCGTAAGTACGTATTTTAGTTAACAAAGTTAAGGTTTTCAAAAAAGTTTAACAGGTTCGGGATTCTCCCAGATCCTGACCACCCATTGCTCGCAGAACTAACACGTTGTCGTTCCCACCCCTCCACGCCCTCTCGATTCCGCCAAATTTCATCTCTTATAAACGCTTACCGAAATTCACCTGTATCCCATCTTGCACGTTTATCCACAAGCAGGGAGAGGCTAATAAGGGAATTTTGTCTTAATCTTGTATTATGAAATATCCCAATGTCTGAGTATATACCTTTTGATGGTTGACGTGTATAGTTTATTAATTGAAGTGTAATTCCACTGCTTGCAACAGTTATACACAATGCTTATTACCTTTGGACGAGCTTGTTTTCACCGAAATTCGGTAAGGATTTTCTGGAGGTCACATAAACTCACTTCCCGACTCTACTTATAATAGCGTTTTTACAGGATTTCTATCATTGCTGCATTTCAGATGATTGGTATTGTATCGAAATAATTCATTAAGATGGGAAATCTCAATAAATCTAATTTATCAGATAAGATTTACAGTAAAATGACTACTTTTCGACTTGGGAAGCTGGTGTCTGGCTGACAACGGTTCAGTACATGATCATTCGTTTTCTGGTCTCACGATTGTTGCAACAATTCTGGTCGTTTCGGTGATAATTGGAGTGAAGTTGGATGCTTTAATGCACAATTGCATGTCATTTATTTCCATTGTGCATTGCAGAAACGAAAGCATTTTAACGCAACAGTTTACTGCAAGAGGACCGCTTCTGAACATCATTTAAGAGCACCACTCAAATCTGGAAACGTAAAGAATGACCACAGTCCATAAAGTCAGTGCCTATTGACTTCCATTGCAGAATAAACGGTTCATACACTTATTGTTTGTTAGGCAAAAAATCAGTACGTACGAAGTTTGGACCACACAAGGGGAGCATATTTGTAGATTTAAGTAAAAAAGCTGGTCATGATGGGCACGAAAATCAGTATTTTCATGTTGTAGTAGTTGGAAAATGCTCTCTCCCATCGCCCTCGCGACTGGAGTGTACTCCTAAATAACAATCGTCACCTCTGCTAGAACAATGCTCTAATCCCGATAAAAGCCTCATGAAGAATGAGCATATGATTTAGGCAAGCTCTTACATATCGATGGTACTCGCCTCTGAGTCTTTTGCTAATGATAATTTGTAGACCCTGTGGTTGTGAATTGAACCTCAATTGTTGTAATTGGTGTAAGAATTGGAGGACATTCATTCGTGTCATGGGGTGTGTGTAGGGAGGGGAGAAAGGGAACCGGTTGAAACAAGAAATGCTCAAAGGGCGTTTGCCATGGTCACGATCGCAGTTTTCAACGTTTATCGCAAATGATTATACGTAAACACAAAAATAAAGAAGTTCTACATATCCACTCATTATAAGGCGATCCAACTTACTTTCCATGAAGTACCTACATGGGATAAAACGTTCAAGCTAATTGGGGTAGTGTAAACTTTTGACATCTCTCTAAAAGTGGTAGGGGTTCATGAGCACTAGATTATGTGGCGTTTTTTGTCGATGTCAAAGTGCACTTTCTGGTGGTCATGATCAATGGAAGGTGTTTGCCGTTGAGGAGAGATAAGGGCAAAATAATTCAGGATCCATATCATGTATTCGCTTTAACGATATGACCGCTTTTGCAGTACCTTCTGGGGGAGAACTACACAATTGAAGTTGTTAAGAAAATCAGATGACGCGGAAGCAACTTCCCATTGGACATTTTGCAGTCGCATTCCTTTTCTGGTAAAATAATTCAAAATTCTCCCATGAAATGAGTAGCTACCGTTTCAAATGAACTTGACGGTACGACTCGTAAGTTATGGTTGTCATAGGTGAAACGCGGTTGTTGCATTTTCATGATTGTAAAAATAACCACATTTATTCTCACGGAAAGAAATTTTCATAACTTTCTAAGATTTCTCTTAGTATAAGGGTTAACGGCTGATACCTGATGATATTTCGTCTTGTTTGATAATTTGTTCAAATGGTCAGTAAAAAATCTCGATACGCTGGACGAGTACCTAACTGAGTAAATAGGGATATAAACGCACTCTTTTGGAGTAGGACACGTATGCTACGGACAGAACAATTGCACAGAACCGGCACTGGTCACTTGTCTCCATCTGATTGGTGGAACAGTGAATATATAAGGATAAAATGTTGCCAGATTTGCGAACAATACTTAATGTTTTTTTTCGTTAGGGTATAGTAGCTTCGTGTTAAATTGGATTATCACCCTCAGCGTAAATGCCAAATAAAGTGATGGATTTTTGATTCGTGAGTAATGCACGGGTTGAATAAATTAGTGTAATTAATGTTGTACTCTATCAAAATTGTTTATACTAGTTCTTTTGCATATGTTGAAGATCTCCGCATTCTGGGAACTTGCTTATTTTTACAGAGAACGTTTCGTTAGTTATAGGTGTAAAGAAGAATCTGAAAGACAAATATCAGTATATTGTAAGTATGACAGCGACTGAACCCGCGTACAATTTTAAATTACTGATGTACTTCTCTCGCTTTGTTGTGTGTCTGATTCTCAATTGCATGAAGCATTTATCGAAAGAAAGATCTATTGCTTCCTTAAAAGCACTCGTGTGCAACACAACTTAATTTCTTACCAAAACTGAGAACCTGCTGACGTGTAAGCGCTTCATAAAAGGATAAGTTCACCTCCCAGTTCTGACAATACATTAGAGTCCTGTTATAACACGATGATACCCGGATATTTCACTCTTGAAGGAGAAAGTTATCTCAAGCGATCGCCCTAAAAGTCTATCGTGTTCGCAGTCACTCAAAAATACTTGATTCTTGCATAAAACGAGCGGATACCCGACCGTAAAATAATGCACTGTTCCAAATATACCTCCGGTTGTCAAATTTGAGTTCTTTCTGAATTGATAAACATGATAAGACTTGCTTTGGATAGTTGACAACTCAAATTCAAATTCAGGCCACATTTGTAAATATTGTTTTCGCCAAAAATGCAAAATAGCTTCCACGAGAACCGCCATTGAGAATATGCCTTCACAGGAACAGTGTTCTCTATACATGGCTATATTCGAGTGATAGTTTTAACCTTTTGTGCATCACGGTTTCCATCATTTTGCAAAGTTATGTCAAACTGTGCACATATATTCGCCATATTTTAGGCTGCGTTCAATTCTAACCGAATTTGTTATGTGATAACGGAGGTCGTGATATGCCACCTAAAATGGTCAGCGTTACAAATTTCCGCAATCGTTTCTCAATGATATAAAAATTGTCAATTCAATGAAACACATTTTGTCCATGCGGTTAGTTGGGACATCATTTATCCTACAAAATGATAGAAGTATATCAAGCAAATTTGATTCAAAGTGACTGAAGGACACGAATCGTGGCAAAAGAGGTCCCGCTCCTGACGTCTACGCGAAAGCAATCAACATGGAATTTATATAACTACGAACCTAAACGTTCATACCTAATAACTACTGACCATTATTTTACTTCTTTCTATAGGGTATGCAAGTATGCTATCACGTTCAAGAAGTGAGAATCCGCCAATTATCCGCCAATTATTACCATAGGATAAACAACAGTGGGGATTTGGTGATAGGAATACTGCGCGAGCTACATGCACCAGTCGACGTGATATAGATAACAATCACCTTACACTGAAAAAATGTCAGCATGAAAAGGCTCACTATAGAGATAAATATATAGCTTCCTACAGCTAGACTAAACACGGATGGGATAGGAAGGGGTTTGGTGAAGGAACAAATCATATTCTGAATCCTCACTAGTGATCTCTTTCGTTAATAAGCCCGTGACAAGTATAAAAATGCTTACAGTTAAGAAAGCGAACACAAACACGAATTCTTCTTGGTGAGGTGGCAGGAAAAAAACAGTTTTGGTGCTGTAAAAAATGCACTTATGGAAGCATGTTATTTTAGAGCGGTGCAATGCAGAGAATAGGTTTTCCGGTGTTGAAAAATGCGTACATTTAAAATTTCCTAGAATAAGTTTTGAGAGACAAGTGACCTCCAAATCCCATTAGCATCAAATAGTCTGAAAGATAAGATTTAGGAATTTAGCTGAAACAAATAACACGATAAGAGCAGAATCGATATTGGACACAAATGTCTCATATACTCAACCCACTGTCTAGACATATTGAATAAGTTTAAATATCATAAGAAGAATATGTATGAACACCATATATTCAAAGTATTTCAACAAATTGCAAACAAAATCAAAAAGGGTGACAGTAAAAGGTTCGGAAAAAAAACAATATTCCTGTTAATTAGAAAAATAGAAAGCCGCAAAACCGACGTTTTCGTTGTCTCAAGAAAATGACGTGTGATGGGAGAGACTGGTGGCAATCTGGTCGGTGATATTTGACCTGTTTCCTTTCGCTTGCCCAGCACTCAAATGTGAACATGTATAGAACGTGTGCTTTGGCATGAGAATATAGATTCGTTGTAACCCACAAGCTAAAAGTTGGATTTTTTTGAAAGCTTTCAGTAAAATCACAGAGATGATTATCAGTTCTTTTTTGCGAGAGGGGCTAGCTTTTATCCAAGTGAACTTTTAACAATCAAACGTCTGTCCAAAGATTCGGCACTAGATAAGAAACTCATCGTTTCAGTTTCAGTCTGAACAACCATTAACCACGCACTTTCGTGCGCCGGTTTTTTTGCTGCCTTTTTGCTGCCCATTTGGATGAATAATAGGACAATACAGGAAATTTGAAGGTAGGGTCGAACATAAAATGGAGAAGTTCAGTGGTCTAAATTAGAAAAGAAATTGAGAAGATGCATGAACGTCACTGTTAACGACACCCAGCCATATCATTCAGTGTCTCTAACCATCGGGTACGACCATCCCGAGGTCTCCAGCCAGGGAGTCTAACGGGACCTATGTGACCCAGACTCCTGGTCAAGGTTTTCACGCGCCGTGGCAACCTATCTGGTGACATGCCTAACACATGCCCCAACCAACGTAATCTATGGAACTCGACCACTTGCTCCAGTGGGTGACCGAGGGTACTCAAAACTGTGCGCCTAACCTCAGCACTGTTCTTCCGGTTGTCCCACCAGATTCGTGCAACACTGCGTAGACAACGATGTTCAAACACCGACAGTCTATCTTTGTCGTGTTTTCTTAATGATCAAGTTTCTGCGCCGTATAGCAGAACTGCCGTGGCATACACTCCACTCTTCACAGATAACCGGATGTCGCGATGACGCCACATATATTTCAGTTTGGCACACGCCAACCGAGCCTTCTATATGCCAGCTGACACTTCATCCGTGATGCGTCCACCGGGTGAGATGTAGCTGTCTAAATAACAAAACTTATCCACTTGCTCTATTACTTCTCCAGTCAGAGTGAGACTCGGTGCTGGACCGACCCAGTCTTGTGGTAACCATCCATACCCATTGTAAGAAACCACAGAGTAGCGAACAAGCTCTTTTGCGGTGATTCTTCTACGGGCTAATACATCACGATTTATAATAAACTGTTTGACAGGGGAGAGGAGAGATCAAGACAAGTTGGAAATAGATAATTACCATTCCAGTTCCATGACCGGATGTCACTCACACTTTGGTCCTCACACATGCGCACTTATTTGGGTCATTAGGGGCGGGTGGGGAGATGGCTGTGTCGTGTGTGATGTTGGCCATGGAAGACCGAGTGTTCTTACGAATTGTTATTGGGAGCATAAGGGGGGGGATTATGTAGGTGGATTTCAATTGTTTCCGCTATGGGCAAAATGCAACTCCTAATCCTCTTAGATCGACCGGTGCGAACCAACAACCAAACCAACCGAACCAACAAAATGAACAGCATACTCAGCGACACCATAAGATTTCAGAAAATAGCAGTGGAGAAAGATAAAACAGAACAAATAGAAAAGTCACTGTGTAAAACGCTCCGTTGTCTCAAACGGAGGGACATAATAGACACTGCCGCATTTGATCAACTCCGACCAACAGGAACGACGATCCCGAGACTTTGTGGCTCACCGAAGATACATAAAAATGGAGTGCCTCTCCGACTGATTTCAGACATGTGTAACTCACCTTACCATGCCTTGGCTAAGTCGCTGGTAGCGATCCTGGAACCCGTGCGAGCAAAACTCGCCAATCACACAATAAAGGATTTCTACGACTTAGTGGCTAGTATTAAGGACACAAACAAACGGAATACGCATTTTATCATTCGACGTCAGTTCACTCTTCACTAATGTGTGACTACATACAAAGTGATAATTGTGANTGTGTCGTGTGTGATGTTGGCCATGGAAGACCGAGTGTTCTTACGAATTGTTATTGGGAGCATAAGGGGGGGGATTATGTAGGTGGATTTCAATTGTTTCCGCTATGGGCAAAATGCAACTCCTAATCCTCTTAGATCGGCCGGTGCGAACCAAGTAGAGTGGTCGAAATGCCTCGGCCACATTAATTACGTGGTTTGATTCCACCAGGTGTGAAACGATTGAGCTGTTAATGGTCCTAATTACTCCACTGTTCAACCAGGCCGGGTGATGCTCACGGACTCGCTCAGATAAACGTCTGCTCGTGAGGCCAATTTACCCTGCCCCACAGGAACAGGTAAAAGGTATACACAGAACGAGACGGCAGAAATAGACAATTTATCTTTGAGTTGAAAGCGCAGAAGTGGACTGGAGATGAACATAATACGCAGTTTTGCAGCGGGGAATGCTTTTCCTACAATTGTACAGAGCTTGCATGTCATCATATCGGCAGTCGTGTCGCCCTTGAAAGGTAGCGATATGTAAACCAGTTTCTTCTCTGCAGTAATGATCTTATTTTGCAACCGATGACGACCCAGAATGTTGTCCACAAATCGCAAGGGGGTATCCGTTTTGAAGGAAAACATCTCAAATAAACCTCAGTTCTGCATCAATGGTAACGTCCGTGCATATGCTTCGCGCCCTGGTAGCGATGCAATGAATCAGGTTTCTTTTCCGTTCCAAAGGCACATAGCTTTTGAAATGGATATGCTGATTGTTCCACAATGGCTTCCTGTGGATGGCGCGTTGGACAGTTCCGTCTGATCGACGGCTTAGTAGAACGTCCAGAAATGCAAGCTGCTCACTCTCTTCGTTCTCTAGAGTAAACTTAATGTTTGGATGAGCTGAACTAAATACTTTCATGAGTCTTGGTAGATGTACACTCTCACCGACAAAGCACATAATGTCATCCAAATAACGCTTGTAAAATGTGCTGTGATCAATTGTTCGTTTTAGGATGTTATTCTTCAGCTTTGCCATGAAGATAT
>UZAN01050297.1:6721-17245 GCA_900618425.1 Echinostoma caproni
TATGGGATTTCAGTGGAAAAGCCTTCGTCAAAGCCTATCCGATTCCTGTGTAGAGGAATAGGGAAGTAGAGTGAACTTACAGGTAGACGCATCTAATTTAACGTTTTCTGGATGATTTAAACTATCCTCTCTGCCCATTAGTTTCCTCAACCGGATATAGTAATTGAATGCTTTTGTAAAACTTCTATTTAAAGGCGATGTCGCATCTGAGAGAGTCAGTACGGTTTTATCCTCAGCAGTGAAATCTACCTTCAATGCCGCTCAGTTAAGATGTGTTTCCTACGTCACCAAACATCCGATGCTATACAATAAAGATGAACTGCCTTTGTTGACCTCATCTATGATTGTTCACCAATTCCAGTGCACCTGTGGTGCGACTTATGTAGATCGAACGACAAGACAGTTATCTCAACGGATCGAACAACACAATCCACACTGGCTCACACAGGGTGGGAGTGGAGCTGTGTCAAGCTCGATCGTTGCTTATCTCGTAAAGATAAAACACTTCTTTGACATGGGCTGGGCATTTACAACCATTTATCCTACCTCAATCCCCGACAGCAATACGGTTTCGGACGTTAGCAACCACAGAGGCGATTAGCATCTGACTCATGAAGCCTGAGCTGTGCGCACCACGCAAATTGATTCAAGCTCTCAAACTCCCCTGAGCAGGGGAAGAGAAAATCAGTTGATCAAGACGTAACGACTTTGGTTAGTTGATCTAAGCAGCTCACAAATTTGCATTTCTCTTGGGCTCATTACCAAACACATGACTCATCCACTTTTCTGCCTGACCCTATTAAAATTGTTTCATATAAATGTGATTGTAAAGGCTTGAAAGGGAATTCGCCGAAACTATATGTTCACCCACATTGTGTTCTTAATCAATGAACATATTCCGTGATACATGTATGGTTTGAATGGTATGATATATTGCACGGGAACGTAGTGCCAAAGAGATTTATAAACTGGTTGCTAAGACAGAAAGCTTGAATATGAAACCTTACCAGTTAGTGATAGATACTGTAAGTTTAACGCATCCGGTAATCTATACATAAATACAAAGGCACACATGTAAATAACTAGTGTCTTAGTATCATCATGGCTCAGTCACGAAGACGACACTAATAACAAGTAAACTAATTGGTGTAACCACCCACACCCACGACTGACATCTGACAGGATATGGTGATGATAAGCGGAAGTTCACGATTTGTGTCAAATAGATACCGGGACCACGGCGGATCGCGCGTATGCACAAAACATGTGACTATAGAATAGACAGATGCTCATAGCGCAAATATCACAGGGTACGAACGATTTACTCCATCCGAATACGAAACATTCTCCTCGGCTAGACTGATCATAATTTCACACCGTTTGTGATTTTCTAATGATT
Organism: Echinostoma caproni; assembly: GCA_900618425.1. NCBI lineage: Eukaryota > Metazoa > Platyhelminthes > Trematoda > Plagiorchiida > Echinostomatidae > Echinostoma > Echinostoma caproni. The sequence continues at coordinate 8,121 of UZAN01050297.1, forward strand.
GGTGAGGCACAGGTCACATGGACCGACTAATTGAACACCGATGACAGTTGGAGTAAGAATCAATCAGAACGTGAAGCACGCCGCTGCAGGCGAACAGCGATCAAATCTAATGAAGAGGTAATCAATCATAGTGACGACTAAACTTGTATAAACCACGGACAGAGTTTACCTAACCCGCATAGTGCATTCACTCTCACCATCCGAATGGTGTTTTCAGTCTAGGAAAACCTTTTGGCAGTCTCGATGGATCAGTACGGTTGAATGTGTTTAACAAAATTGGGCCCAGTCCGAAAGCCCGGAGACTACGTCATGTAACGAAGACATTTCTTGTGTTCCAACGGGAATGAATAATCTTTGCTTTGGGTATTACGCAACCATTTATTACTTTGGGATGTGAAATATCCATTTGTGAGGGGGCCAGATGAATTCGAGGTATAGTTAAAGAGTATTGTGAACTGATCCCTATCCCACTTCCTTTCATCTAAGGTCGCTCAGTGCCAGGACGTTTTCTTTTCGTCAATGAACGATAAAAACACATTCATCTCTTTGCAATTTGCAATCCACCAATTCTCCGAATCATTCCCCAACTTCTTGACTTTCAGGGGATTTGTGCTTAGAGAAACATTTAGCATCCAGAGCAACGGTTATGCGAGTGCCGTAAAGAAGATCCATTGTCACTTTGGCTACTATTTGGAAAGCCTTCTCGATTAGATTCCAGTGTTCACAGAGTCACTCGAAAAGAGTATGGGCTGAGGGTTTCTTTTCAAACGACGATTTGAAACTGTCGCTCCAATTGTATTCCGGGCACCTGTCTTCAGCGGCTTTGTTGTGGTTGCCTACAAAATGAAAATGAGAACGACAACCTTGAGTTATTTCGCACCAATGACAGCCGATGGCAAGGTGGACGATTTGACTCCAACATTGACGGGTTCCATGGAAGGCGGTTCGTTCTGTAGGTGTTGATCAACATTGAAGAAATTGAAACCTACAGCACAAAGACCGCTACTGCATGGAAACGAGTAAAGCAGCCAGTAATCAGCCTTGACACCGAGCGCAATCGAGCCGCCGGAAACACCGTGAGCGTCAGATAACAAACCGCCTGCTACACAGGGCGCAATGCGGGAGGATAAGACTGAGTAGGAATAGTGAAGTGTGATGACTGAAGCAGGGTCTTGTGGGTTTCGGAGATTGAGCAAACGTCCACATTGAAAGCTTGAAAAGTTCTAAGGTGGCTGGTCTGGTAAAGTGTGCTAACACTGAATGCGGCGGAGTAAATAGGCGATTTAGGTTTCATCAATTCAATAGCTTCCGACCGGTTTGTCTCACTAAATTAACCGAGTGACAGGAACACGAAGCATCTCGTATGATTTAAGGGCAACATATAGAATCAGAGAAATGCGAGCATTTCAGGTGAGCTTTTAACACTTTAAGGCACAAAATACTGACGAACGGGATTCCATTCCACCTGTTCGCCGAGCTTTGCCATTTGATTGCAAACGTTTCATCACCAGCCAAGGTGATGAAACATTGGTGAACCAATATTTTGTTAACTGATGAACGGGTTTTCCTTTGGGAACCCTGGCCAGAAAGATGGATTCAAACGTGCATTCAATGAGATAAACGAAACTTGAACAAGACAGCATCTTACTGGCGAAGGTCTGTTTGGCCTAACCGAGCGGCAATTGTTCAATCAAGCACTACTAATTGCCCCCCCCCCCGGTCGGGAAGCGGCCCCGTGTAATTCGACCATACGTTCATCTAGCGGAGTTGTTTTACCGTTTTTCTTTTCTTCTCTGGAGTTGACTTTCCAGGAATAAAAGTGGTAGTGGCCAAGTGGTTAGGCCACCAAATTGTGACCTTGGAGTCCCAGGCTAGAAACCCTTCTCTGCCAACAGTCTTCCCAATTCCTATATTTTCCCCTGACAGCCTTTGCATGACCGAAGTCTCCTTCCTGAAAGTTGATCGTACATTAGTATACTAGGTAAAAGAAAAATGATGCTCATACAATCAAAGAAAACCAAGAGGTGCCTAAACAACTGGCCTTGTGAGACCTAAACCCAAGAACTCCTCAGGCATCATTTGCACGTGTGGCAGGGAGCACCCATCCACTGTAGATCGTACGGTTACGCAGGTATGCACACCAGGTACATCCAGGCACAGTTTGCATCCCCTGATGGCTCATGCAAAGTAATTCTAATCCAAGTTCGATTTGCATTCCGTGTTGTTTCCAATCGATCACGTAAAAGTGCTAATGTGTTTCCAGTGACGTAAAGATCATTGGTCAAACAAAAATCGCATTTGTCGGTGCTGTTCACAGTCAGTTTCCGGCATGGAAAAGAATACGACCTGAATTCTTTGGGTCTCTCTCCCTCTCGCGCGCACATCTACACTTAAATTATGGGAGGAGTCATAGTGGATGAACCGCGTCAACAACTGTCTTACGTGTAAAAAGTGGGGCAAAAAAGATGTTCTGTTCCTAACGGTTTGACAAAAAGGCGACTTTACTTTGATACACTTCGCCGTTTTCGGAAGGGGGGAGGGCAAAAAAAGAGGAGAAGGAGGGGGCTGGAGAATAATTATGACACGCTGGTGTATTATAAGAACCGGATTGGTGGAAGTAAACCTCAAGTCCGAACGGAAGCGACATTAACCGCTAAACAAGACTTCGGTTTACAGAGACGTTTTCCGGTATATCTCTGTACATGACGAAATTCTTCAGCCAGTCGAATCGAATCCATCAATCCACTCTTGCAGTAAAAGTAATTTGGTTGAGAACGTCTCCAACCCAGTCATAAACCTGGAGGCTAGTGCAGAGATCAGTGAGGTGTGATACTCGCAAAGATGGTTCGTGCTATCTCACGAACAGGCAAAATATAGAACGGTCTGATCAACTGTTAGGTGGGTGGTATGTTTACGTTCTACCGGTGAGGCCTCCGTATGGGTAGATGGATTCGTAAAGTTGATGATGAAATCATGATGATGATGATGAATGCATCCCAGTTATTCCAATTCATTTGCTTTGTGCACGAAGTAATTCACTGCAAACTCATACTTCCCACTCTACTGAAGCACTCAAACACATTGACGGACCGATTTGGTACGAGTCGTTAAGATGCTATGCCTGTTCAACGTAGCACTCACATTATACGACCACGATTGGGGGCATAAGTAAGTTATACCATCCATGTGAGTTGTATGCAAGATCCTACAGAGTAGAATGGTTTCGAATGCATGCCAGCTTATCAGGGATGATTCCATCCAACCTTACACCAACTCCGTTGTTCCCATTATCGATTATTTCCAAATAACTGGTTTCGACTCCTGTATGCGTTTTAGAGCAGCAAGCTTGGATTCGCCTATTCAACTGTTCACAGGCACCAAGCACCCTTGATAGTCTTGGGTGTGGGTTTCGCTTCTTAGGAGATCGTTAATTACCTACAAGTTGAATGCATTTACATGCGATGGAAATGTTTGCGATAACTGACAAAGCTCACTGTTTTGTTTTCGGTTCCAGTTCTGACAGGGACGCAAAAAGTACGCATTGCTGGCGAGTCCCAAGCAGGACGAAACAGCTGTCCAGTGCTCTTTGTCGATTATCACAAACCTTTTATGCCCAGATTATCCGCTATTGATTAGCTGATCCGTGCATCACCTCTAGCCGAATTCGATCCATTCCCTCTTTTCTCTGTCACCCAAACAGACACTTGAATAATCCGTTGACTAACAGTTTGATCTTCCTGAACCTTAGACACACACACACACACACAATTGACCCGGACAAAACTCCACGCAAACGTGCGTACGCACATGCATTACAAAATCTTGACCTTGGACACCTTACATTTGATTGGTCACTCTTGATCACTAGTTTCTAACGTTCACGTGTGCATAGAGTGTACCAGTCACTGTTGGTATCATTTGTCACAAGACGTTTGGATTATGTCGCTTGTTTCCCTTATGCTGACTTGACTGCACGGTTTTCAGATGCCTTGTCTCTACCGGATCACCCCACAGTTTGAAGTATGTTTTTATTATTATCTGCAAATCTGTGACAATTCGATAAACCCATTTTGATAGTAGACCCTAAGTCTTGTGAGATTTTACGGTTCACACCATTGTGGATGGTTGATATAGTGGAATACAAATAAACCCCGCGTTAAAAGTATTGCACGCACGTACACACACACAAACACACCCTAGCACGATAATCTCCACTTTTTCAGGATCTAGATGGCATCCAAATGAAAAGCTGAAATATGAGATTTCATCAAATTAATTTTTCTTTTAATGAAGGTATATTAAAAAGAAAACTATTATCACCGCGAAAAAAGTACTGCCGTCAACATGAACTCCAGACATCCAACTGGGTTCAAAAACAGATGCGATAAACATCCCGAGATCGTACTTCGGCTTGGTAACTGGCATCCGTGATGAGTCAGTGGTCGACAGACTGGTGTAAACTAGAGTCATGTGACACCCTAGTGACGATGACCATATGATTCCGTCACTTTCAATGACCTTGAAAGAACAAACACATCCAGGTAAGTCACTACGCGGCACTACCATCCATGACATATTGGAACAGGCTTACTAATCATGAGAAATTCAGAATTGATACCTTACGTGATCTTTATGTTATAAACCGATNAGAAAAACTCTCGGTGGAAAGATAAACGCAGATTGATAAGAATGGCCTCAAACTCCGTGCATCCTCGAAGATGAAAACGCCGTCTGAGTTGAAAATTTCGACGCGATGGATATAACAACCACTCAAAACGGTCCCTTGGACAAAATAAAAGAAATTTAGAAGGTGCATAGCTCTAATAGCTTACCAAACCAAAAAAGTGATTATTTTAGGCAGAAACTTCTATGAATCGGAAAAAATCATGGCGGTATGTCAATTTCAGTGATGAAAAGAAATTTAATTTCGATGGTTCTGACGCGTGGAACCACTACTGACATGATCTACGATCTACGAACGAAACTCTGTGACCATATGGGGTGCCTAACNCCTAACCGAACCCACTATACTAAATGTGGTACAAGACTCTGATTCGTATATTCGTACATTGGAGTAACACCTTATACCATCGACGGCATCGAATGAACATTTTCCAACAAAAATACAGATAATTTTTTGTGACATCCAGACAACATTGAGGGATGTAAAGCAGACTCTCCAAAATTCAATCTATATACACTCCGTGCAAAAGGAGTAGTTTGGGTGTATTGAATATTTCGTTTTTTTAACTGTCTCACACTAAGAAGCGACTCGACCAAGGTGATGACGTGTCAACATGACAGGTTATATTAGCATGTAGACTAAATTATTTTTGAAAATATCATTGTGCTACTGCTTAGCAGTTAGTAGGCAGAGACTAAAAGTGATTTTGTATTCCGCAATAAAGGAGAAATTTCGACGCGTCGGGCAAAGAGCTGCTGCTCAGTACACGTCGCATTTTGAAAACGCCCCAGATTAGACAAAGCGAAGACTATTCAGTACAAACAAACTGTGTCCCTCTGGAATAGAATGATGTTTCAATTATCACTCGAACTTTGGAATTCAGGCGTTCCAGGAAACGAAATACAAAAGGATCGATGAACTGAACTCTGCACACATCCTGTGTACCGGTGGGGACTTTGGATATCAAAACAGACCTGGTCAGTTGAATGTATATATATATATATATGTGTGTGTGTGTGTGTGTGTGTGTGTGTGGAATGTTTTGTTCAACTATATGCTCAATTGTACCATAAAAGGATGCAGCGCAGGATGCGAACAACTTTGATCCTTCAAAATGTTGTTCTCATTTGTTCATCAATGATGTCCTTCCAAAAACCGAAAGTTCATTCAGGACTAATAAACAATAAAGTTCGAATGGGATGTGAAATGCGCTATCATAGATCAATTGGAACAGTGCTGCTTCGGATTGGCAGAATAATTTTTACAAGGCATAAATTTAATCCCAATTTACGCGATTCCCTAAACAGTGAATTTTACAGTGTTGGAGTGTTTGAAATGCACGGAATGAGAATAAACTCGACACTTTGTTAGATGCACGCTTCAGATAGAGTTAGTTAAACAACCATAAAAAGATGACGAGTATGCGGAACAGTAAGCAAAATGGGTAACCAGTACCGACGACCTGACAGCCAATTGGGACTCTGTCTTTGTTTTTACCAGAATCAATATTTTACGATAACAAAGATTCTGGTAAAAACAAAGACAGAGACCCAATTGGCTGTCAGGTCGTCGGTACTGGTTACCCATTGTGCTTACTGGTTCTGCATACGGAATATGTCACATACTGTGAGAAAAACCGTGTGCACTCATGTGCGAATGAACTCACGTTTCATAGGCTTCATCGGTTGTGGCCAACGGTCCATCTACGGAACTCAGGGCTCGAACAGTTCCGTCCAATTCGGTCTGGGTCTGTTTAAGCTGTTGTTCAAGCACGGATCGTCTGAGACAGAGAAATGGGACACTGAAAAACCGGTGCACATAGACCAGACCGAAACCATTGCGCATAGATGCTTCACAGTATTGCACGGGAACGAGGCGTTTGGATGGCGATCTATGGATTGAATAAAAAAAGCAAAACTGATCATGCTTTCCTGTCGCGTGAAATGGGATTGATTGAAAGAGTAAGCTATGAGAAAATAGAGCAAATTTGGTAAACCCAAACAACTTCGAATGAATGAAAGTTGTCACAACTTAAACAGTTCAACAGGAATGATGTTTGATGAGCCCCTGAAACCCGAGATCTAGCACGGAAGTTAACATTGACCTGATCTGATTGAATGCTCCCTCCTCTAAAATCCAAACCACTATATTGCGTGCCATTTTATGATACAAAATAAATTCCGATTTAGACTGATGACGATTACCTTGGTTACCGCGCCACCCCAACTCTCACCTCACGAAAAGTGTTTAGGAACATCAATCAAGTTATGAACAGCAGTGTGACATGCATCAACGATGATTGTCTCGTGGAACGTTGTCGGACATATTATCGATCGTTTTGTCGTCAACTCGATTATACATATCCATTCCGTTTCGGATCATCTGTATCTCCTCCCTCTGACACATTATCAAATACCTACACATAAGCAATGCATGACCTCGGTGCTCTATTTCTGTTGATGGACCTTTTTACATCCTTGTCCAAATAATCTGCCAAATAATGATGCGAAAAGGCTCAACTCCTTGCTCACAAGGAAGAAAACGATAAAGCTGCGTTCTGGACACTGTTGGCCAAAAAACAAGCCTGTTCCAACTTTGGTCATATAGCCAAATGTACCGGTTTAATGACGCTCCCTAATAGCCATTTAATAATATCTCGTGGTAGACAGTTTCGTTTCACTCTTCTTTCATTTTTACTTCCTTTTATTCAATACACAAAGATAACATTTTCAGGAAGTTAGAAGCAGGTCGATCAAATGGCTTTCATTCCACACACACAAAGGCGGAAAATCAGGCGATGATCGTGGTGAGATTCGAACACATGCCCCTCTTCCGGGGTGATAATTTGGTGACGTGTTACCACCGGGTCAGACAGTCTCCAACTATCCCAAAGATGTGTATGGTCACCTCTGATCTGTTTCCGTCAAGGGGTTGGTCACAGAAACATTCGACTGGATTCGGATCAAGTGAACTCGTGTATGGCAAATAAGCGATGTGTGTGAGTTCGTTCTCGTTTTGGTGACTGTATTCAACGATGGTGAAATCGATGTCGGATCATGACTTGTAGGTGAAGTAAACTGTATACGTCACTGCTGTCCAGAAATTCTCGCTTATTCAGGATTTTCCACAAAATGGCTGTCCCGGTATGTAGGGAACATCTTTGATGATTCTGACATTCTTATCGCTTTTACCAGTGCTTGAATAACGAGGAAATACTGATTTCTCGATCCAAACGATCTATTTCCGTTGTTTACCGGTCTAAAAACACATCTGCCTCGTGACAACTTGCTTGAAACACAAGTTTGAAAGACGTTCAATGGAACTAGGAAATAGCAACGTGCCCGCCTGGTCAAAATCGGTATCCACTAAATCGAAGAGGATACAGTGTGGATGGAGACTGAATAGCATAATAGGTTGTTGATCACAGCTACTGAACGCGATCGATTTGGACCTGGGAGCTCGAAGTAAACTTCTGAGGGTCCTGATATTATTTTAGTGTTCTCTCGTTGTATGGTTGTCGTTTGTGATCGCTCACAGCGAATACGCGCAACGCATTCGTTACCAATTTGAGCACCAAGTGAAATCCAACGACCGGATAAACATGTGGGCCGTCGAACCTCAGAAAGACAGAGCAGGAGGAAAAACCAAACGATTTGAAAACCGCATTTAACAACTGACTACTTTTTTGCTTATTAGTAGCCGAACTAGAGAGGATTTACACTATTTATGCCACATGTAGATTCACTTTCCCCGGCATTAGCTGCGGTGAAATTTTAGATACTAAAAATTTGCTTCAAACGTCCCACCGCAAATAGGTAACCAAAGTAAAAGACCGTCCGAAAAAAATGAAACGTTTTCTTTTTGAGACCAATCTGTAACTCTACTTCCTTTCCGCCAACGTAGTATTCTTCAACAGTGATCCTTTCACACCTTCAAATATTCAATAGAAAGGGTTTTCGGATCTGGTAACTTGACTCCTTTTTCACAATCGAAGTATACCCACAGTGATCAAGTAGATGATAGCGCAAAATCCTAATTAAAGATTTATGGGAATAATTTACAAACTCATGCTTTTCTCATCCCATAGGTTCGTATTGGATTGTATTCAAGCTTAAGCGAGTTATATATATTAGCTTTCAGCCAAAAAATAGACCACCGTTACAATTCTGGCAAAAACAGGGGGAAAAGTGAGATGTGAAAACGTACAAAGGTATGAGTTAATTACCAAATGCATTAGAAAGCTCAGAGCGAACACTTTCCTTGTCGGTCATTATCCGGGCAAGATACGGTACCAAAGAGTTTCTGTATGCGGATATGCGAGACGGGACAAGTTTGTACTTGGAACGGGTGCAGAGGTGGGATGTGCATGCACACAAGCTAGCGTGTAGAGGATGAGTACAATCAGATAGGATATTGTCAGCAAACTTTAAGCATGCATCAA
>UZAN01050298.1:4188-17170 GCA_900618425.1 Echinostoma caproni
TTCTCCACAGAGTATTGATCATTTGCTAGCTGCCTTTGGTGATGACGCGCCCGAAAGAAACAGTGTTTAGTGGTTTGTGTACTTCAAGCCTGGCAGCCTGTCCATGGCTGAAGAGACACTATGCAGATAACCTGTGGAGGCCACCACAACATTGCACCAGTGCAAGCACCAGTGGAGGAAGATGCGCGGATGAGAGTGGCACAGCTGTCGAAAGCCATCGGGATCTCATTGGATCATTGTGCACCATCCTACATGAGGCATTGGGTCTTAGGTAAGTTGGCACCCCTGGGTACCCCACAAGCTCAATGAGGAACACGAAGCAGTTCTGGGGAATTGGTGCTGCACAGTGCTGGACAAGTTTGATCCTGGGTGCTAGAATGTAGTTTGAGAAACAACCAGTAGTGATGAGATCTGGATCAACAATTTTGACCGAGAGATGAAACAACCATTGGCTCAGTGGACACCGCTTGTTGGCGCACCGCCTCAGAAATTCCGACGCGAGCACGGTGTGNCAGATGGTGGCTGTGTTCATGGCCCAAACCGGTCATGTGGCTGGGGTACCGCCCGTACAATAAAGCTGTCACCGGACACTGATAGCTGTTGGCAGCCATCGTCTAAGGATTCGCTCATGAGGGACCTTGCTGCACCATGACAACAAACTAACACATAGGCACCGTGACATCGGCGATTTTCTGGTTAGAGAACGCATCTAAGATGTTGTTCACCCACCCTACAGTCTAGAGCGCGTTTCGTGTGACGTTTTGCGTCCCCACATGTAAGTCTCATGATGTGTAGAATCCGATACGAGTCACCAACAGCTGCAATGAAGGCCTTTATTGAACTATTAGAAGGGTTACCCACTCCGGTATGGTCGAGCTGTTTCACCAAAGGCTTTTAGTGTATAACACTGTGCGTGAATGCTGGTGGAGAATACTTTGAAAAAAGTGATGCATATTTTTGTGCGACAAATAAAATAATTTTTGAATCCGGAAATCTTTTATTCAGCCCCGGTATGGTCAACGTTGCTGCCATGGTGGTTTGCGGTAAACATGGAGGCTAATAGTCGCCGGTCTCCTGCTTACAGACGCTGATGGGTTTCATGAAACCTAAGTATTCTAAACAAGAGTACTTTGAAGTCGAAGTTATCTGGCTTGATAGACTTGACATTTTTCGTGGTCATCAGAATGTGAACTTAAGTAAAAGAGGTAGCGGAGTAACCAAACCTTTCAATCGAATGCTGAGTAAAATCCCTGTCTTCTGTTTCATTTTAGTATGGATGAAAGTCAAAACATTCTCACTCAATGAAAATTGCACCGTCTCGCACACATTTAAAAACCTAGAGCACCGTGATTGACGACAATAACACATGGGGATCATGTTCAAATTTATTAAATTTTGTGAAAAGGATTCAGTAAACACAACAGCTAGATTTCATTATACTTGACTTTAGTAATAGGCTCTATAAATTGTCAAGCAATTACATGAAGCCTCATTATCACATCAAATTGGAAATGACTCTAAGCGGATGAGTCGTGCGCGCTACTGCCAACTTACCACACTTGATAGTTGTGAAACAAGAGAGTAACTACTAACTAGAACACAAATACACCCAACAGCTTGTGCGTTATCAACGCAATGAGTTCCTTGTGGAAAGGATTGGCGGAGACTAATACAAGGCGAATGAGAGATACGTGAGCATCAACTCGGGTGGACTGGCACAAGGGTTGAGTTGTAGTGTGACAAAACAATCCACTTGCTTCTGACTGTGCACAGAAGAAGGGTAATAATGTAGAAGAGTAATGAGAGGCGAATTGGGGAATCGAAGGTTGTCTGGATGTTGAAATATGGTAGAGTTGCAAATAGGATACCATGATCATTGAAAATTGAATCAATGACGGGGACTGATATTGATCCCGCAGTTTGCTCTGTTGCAAAATTCACATTGTTTATTCGGTAACCCTCGAGGTCTTCGTCAAGTGCGTTGATTCGGGTGAGAAGATCATTGGAAGAATATTATGCGTTACACCCGTTTTTGGTTCAGGTCGGACATTTAGAAGCTGGTGTTGCGTACCATGCACCAACCGTCTGATTGATCAAAAGAATAATGTGTCTCAGATAACGTAAACTACGAGCGATCGATGCTACCTCAGTCAAGGATATTTGTTTTTGGATAATCAGACGGTAATCAGAGTACCACAGTTTCCTTGGGCGATAGATTTATTATGTGAACTTCAAAGATGGGAAGTACTGGATAGTTGTTTTGACCTGTTTGAGTCTCATTAGCAGTGCGAATCTATCGACCCACCTGGAGAATAAAGCCTGAACCTCCCAGGTAGTACCCATTTGGACACCGAGCAACCGATCAGACCGTTTCTCAATCGGAATATACATAATATAGCATAAACCACCTTTGCGAGCATTTTGCCGGAAGTGAATATCGCTCATTATCAAAACTAGCCTCCGGGGTTATGACTCGGTTGGAAACTTTCACAATCTGACTATTTGTTATATGATATCTTCCATTCTTATCATATACCACAGTTTCGCAAATAAATAGTGCTAAAATTGGCTAGTTCTACAAATAATGAATATGGTCAATTGGTTCAAGTGATTAATACAGTCTATTCAGGACTAGTTTCAGATAAAAAGAAATTAGGCGCGACATTTTCCACAGTGCATATTGATCAGCAACAAATTGTATTTCAATCGTATTTGTTAGGGAGGGAAAACTTTATTTATTCAATACCTCTAAAGAACCCCCATTTTATCAGCTGGTTAAACAAAAGCGATATAGTACACTCCAGCTGACCCAGTTTTGAATTATTGAATCATTGGGTTGGTGGGTGTTCGCAGAAGCTTACGTAACCACACTTACTAAGGAGTAATGCTAACCGCGCCTAATTGTAATCTGAAAGCCCATAGAAAAGGTCGTCATGTCATCATTTTATGTCACCAGTTATTGAGTCTGCCAGTCGAACAATTCACTTATCTGTTAAACAATCTTCACAGATTGGAAACTGTTGGTGATGTTAAGCAAAAACAGGAATATTCGAAAAAAAGTTTATCAGTCACAACTGGATATTGTCCGTGGGTCAACGAAAACCCAAACATCGAATCAAATGCTGGTGGAATCGTTTGAACAGCTATATATACGTTGAAAAAGATAGCCGTTTACGGATTTCACATTCACGTTTTACCTACAACAAATTAACTAACCCATTTACTCTGCGTTATATCAAATTCATGTTTCCGAAGTTTCACATTCATGCTGTACACAATTTTTGAGTTCCTACAGCTTAAGTCAGACGATGACTCCATTTGTAATTGTCTATGAAGCTCACCGTCGTAAGTCGCAGACCGCACATAGCTTAACTGAGGATAATTAGTGAGCAAATTTCTGGAGAACAGCACAAATGGAACATTAATCTATGGATTCATTCGTAGTCCAAATTAACCACAAGAGAAGCGTAATTGGACGAAAGTTGATAGCACTTCCAGAATGGCCTGTTTCTCCACATGGTCAACCTGGATGTCCACCCACTCTTTTCAACCCCATGTCATACACGTTGAAATATATTCTTCTCAACAACAAATCATTTCATGATCAGTTACGCGATGTCATGCTCGAACATGCTATTCTACTGTTTGATATCTGTTTGATAACCATTTGATAACCATAAACCTGTCTAGTCCGTCTTCGCTTGTTCTCCCTCGCCCGCAGACCAACGCTCATGTTTCGGTGGCGAGTTACGGTGAGTGGTGATCTCTGTTATTCAAATAACGCTATCCCTCTTTATGCACTAGATTTCTCAAAGTGACCGCTAAGAAAGGGACCGTCACTGACTGACGTTCTGCAAAACGCTTGAACAATTAGAACCAAACTACCGCAAAATTTAACGAAGACCAAGTCAGCCCAGGAACGCTGCAGGGCGTGCGGCAATGTCTTTGCAATTATTTCCGACGTCAACAAGGAATTACGGTCGGCCATGAACCTCATTTGTTCTAGAACAATCAAACAGTTCTCCATTCGAACTGACAACCTAGACAGTGACTCTGGGTCGCTCTCGACCCCCATTCTGTTTGCCACAATGTTGCCTAAAAGTGAGTGCGAAAATTCGTGCGGTTCACCAAAGAGATGCTTCAAAATAGCCTGATCCCGGCAGTACCCGGACAAGGGGGAAGCATCACGCATTCTGCTATTGATACGCGTGCCTTATCACTGCAAGAATTCAATAGGTACAGCGGTCTTTGCCCATTGTCTGAATGTTTGGAGGCTACGCAGACTTGAAACTTCCAAATGAATCTCCAATACACTTGTGGTCGCCCGTCGAACGAAAATAGCTCCATTTTCGGTACCAAGAGTTGGGGTGAAATAAATGGTTCTATTTACTGCACCGAACTTTCCTTGGGATACTTCGTGGCAGAAGCAAAACAGCGGGGTCAGCAGGATCTACGGTGTCTCGATTTGGCAACCATCGTGCTTCAATATGGGTGTCTTCTCTGAGGTAAAGAGTCGGATCACGAGGGCAGTGCTAAAACAGAGCCGATGCGTTCGGGTATTCGAGAGAACTCCAAGCTTTCCATCAAATCGAAGAACTCGTTTCTTTGTTTCTCGCAGATAAACCCATGGATAAACCAAATGGCTTCGGTCTCGGTGACTCTTGTAACGAAAGTGACCACATTTGAGGGCTCTACATAAATGCGGAAAAACACCCTTGCAGATTACAAAAAGGCAATGTTTGGGAAATCGTAAATCGTCGTTTCTATCAGTTTGGCTCTCTCATTTGAGGTTTCTAGTTCCGATCACCTGCCTATTTCCCACGAAGGAAGTTTTAAGCTTCTACGTTCCTTCAAACCATTGTCATCTGCGGGTCCGCATGGTCTTTCTCCAGTGTTTCTCAAGTTTGAAGCACCTCCTCTAACTAGCATGATAACATGCCGCACCAACGAAACAATTTCTTTACAGATGATCCCCGATTCCTGGCTACCAATGACCATTATATCCTTCCCAAAGACCTCATCCTCAACCGTTCTCGTAAAACGCTTTTGTCCCATTGCATAGACGTCTGTAGTTCTAAAGTTGACTGAGAAAACCCTCATGAGTGGTTCACAGTCACTTGCCACCATTCCTCATGTTCCCCTACAGTTTGCGTATAAACCCAACACATCCACTTCGGATGCTGTGTCTACTCTGATTCAGTTTATAAGCATGTATTTAAACAGCTCATTCAAATGTGTTTGTAGCATTTTTCTTGATTTTACGTCTGATTTTTATGTTTTGTTCCGGTCATCCCTCCTTCATAACCTTGAATCTTTTGGCAACCTCTGACAGCGGCTTCCATGGATTTCTGATTTTGTCACTGAAAGAATCCATTGCACAAGATATTCTAGCCTGGAAGGCGTTCTTTTGCTCTCCGTATCTTTTCTCTGCTTTCGTCAGCTATCTTTCATCTCCACACCCTGCTCATATCGAAAAGTATGCTGACGAATTCGTTTCATGTCAAACCGTTTTTTCCTGTTGGGACTTTTCCTGCTTCACCGAAAATCTATCCCGAATATAACAGTTTTTAATGCATTTTGGCCTTAATCTTAACACATCTACGTGCTTGGACTGTAGTTTTAGTCCTTCCCCCTCCATACTCCCGTCGGACTCCGTAAACCGAATTGTAACCTTTTATCTAAATTGACCTCAGCCTAATATATGGATGTTTCTACCGACAGCAATCATCGGTATTCGGCACATATTCAGAACTGTATGGGAAATGTTTTGTGCCTCCCATTTCAGCTCAGAAAGCTGACACAAGTTCGCACTCCCCAGCAAATTTTGTTCTCCTTTGGTAATCAATGCCTTCTCTTTATTTTACTTTATTGCCCCCTTGTAATGTTCCCCGGTCTGTTGAAACAATTCTTTAAATCTATCCGGCGTGGATTGATGATAATAAGCCGTGCATGTTTAGTTTCCGCCAAGTTATTGATCACAGAACTAATTGATGGTCATATGAAGTCTTGTTAGACGTTGGTCAATAAGATACTAAACGACCCTCCCATACTTTGTAACTTTACTGACCATCTTGTCGATTCCACTCGATCAGCCGTTCCTCTCATCGGTACAACCGGGGAACGATCCGGTCCACATATATGCCTCGCCAGTCCTGAACTCCAAGAGGTCTGTCAGTAATCTCATTGACCTTAAGCTTCATAAAGGTTACTCCATTCGGCTGGTTTGTTGTTGTTTGAATTAGAACGGTTATTCAGGAACGATAAAATATGAATTAATTAAAATATCAGATTAAAAATAAGGAAAACATACAAGAAGAAATAATCGACCATTATTGTTTCCATCATGAAATAAGATAGACGTCTGTAGCTCTAAAGTTGACCGAGAAAAGCCTCCTGAGTCGCTTACAGTCACTTGTCACCATTCCCCATGACCCTCTTCAGTTGGCGTATAAACCCAACACATCCACCTCGGATGTTGTGTATACTCTGATTCAGTTTATAACCAAGTAATTGAACAGCTCGGATTGAATAAATACGCTTCATTTCCCGAGAAGTATATATTCCACCCGCGACAACTCGGTCACTTTATATGAGGTGAGTGAATCTCAACCGCCTTTGACTTCAGTCGTTTGCTCAATTGCACAACAGTGTCTTCTCTAGTACCAATAATGGTTGTCTGCAGACAAACGCCATGTATACCTGAGGCTCGACGTACATTGCTTCGAGTTGACCGCATGTCATCAAATTGTGATATCATCAAACTGAGTTGCGACATGAAATGAGGATCACACCTGTCGTTGAAAGATTTAATAAGTTCGTTTTCATTCAGTTCTAGCCCACTTGTTTTAAGTTCTGCTTTATACAGGGTAGAGGATTTGTAATCATGTCTTGAAACGATGCGACGAATTTGAAAAATTATGAAACGACCACGACCGTTTAAACGATGAAGCTGAGTAACGAGCATATGAGACGTGTGTTTCAAGTTTCCGTGATCCGTATCTTGGTGTGTTCAGTATGCAAATTATAGTTGAAATGTATACACTCCGGTAACTAGAGACTCAGTTCAGGTATGGACTTGCCGTTATTCAGAATCAGTTCTGACTTATCCTTCTATACATCCCAATGCCGTTGTCAACTATTTCGTCCACTTTGCTTTCCCATAATAAATGTAAATAGGTGATCGTTTTGGGGTAGGGATGACGAATTTACTTCTACGGAAAATCGGTGTCAATAGTGTTTGCTCACTAGATTGATGACGGCCTAGTCTGAACTCTTTCATACACGGTACACATAAATGTCTCTCCCAGCGCTTTGACAAGCATCATGCAGGACATTCAGAACCGTTTATGCCACCTATACATGTCAAGCAATAACAACTGAACTTTATCAATATGCTTGTTCTTTGATTCATCCAGGAAAATATGAGAATAGGAAAGGAACGTATCGCTCTAGCAACGAACTCAAAATGGATCTCTTTGACGGACCTCACCTAATCCACGTAGGAAAACTCACATACTAACATTTGGTAACTGAAATTCCTAGTTGAAATATCTACACTGCGATAAGTAGAGTCTGAGTTCAAATTTAGCCCGCTATGGATATCTCGAGAGCAGTTGGTCCGAAGAAATAAAACGCAGGAAAACTAAAAGTTTGAGATGATGTACCATGGTATCCTCAAATGCCGAACGCGCCGAAAAGACAACGTTTTCACTTTAAGAAATGTTTGTTATGCGTGGTTAAAGTTATTTAGGTCACCAGACACGAAACATCCGAAATGTTCGTATTGTTTTGATCTTTCAACTTTTAAGTCGTTGTTCAATGTATTGGGAGCACATGACCCAGAAAGATTTGATGGCCTACGGGTAATGGAAAAAAAACACGCAAATGCATTTATCGGTATGGTAGCACCATCGGAGCATTCAGAAATGGAACTTATGGTTGATTGAGGGGGGTTAGTTGAAGAGTTGTTGTGGTGAGAGGCACCGCAAACCATGATTTCATCGGAATATTTAAAAGTGAAAACATTTGGGGTGATCGGCAAATTTTGGATATAAAAGGAGAACAGAAAATGGGATGACGTTGCTCCCTGTATTGCACCCTGGTCTACAGTGACCGTAGAAGACCGAACAGCATTGCGACAAGTGTATTGAAGTCGGTCGGTAAAATAGTCGTGAATCGAATTCAGAAGATCTGGCGGGAGAATAATTCGCAGTAATAGTGTCATTAGGATGATTTCGTCCGCAGAGTTGAACGCGTTTCTGTATTCCAATAAAAAATGAGGCCAATTTTGTGTTCTCATTCTATAGTGGATATCATAGAATATATAAGACAAACAACCGCATCTAAGAAAGAGCGACGCCTACCATAAGCAAACTGATTGGAATCACGAAAATCAAGATTAGAGGATAGGTGCTTAATAATTATACTCCCAGAAGTCCTACGTAATACTGAAGATGAGGCAACAGGGCGAAACTTACCCTTTTATTTCTTAGGTACTGGAGTGATGCGAAAATCACGCCTTGCGTCAACTAGTCTTGATTCTGAGAGATATCTAATTTAGATAGATGAAACGGTTTGTGCGAGGTGGTTTGCATATATTTCAAGGACCACTGGTGTATCGAATTGATTGGAAAAATTCATCACACCACAGGTTTTACCCCGGTTCGGCTCGATTAACTTTGCACCCATGTGACACCCATGTTACACAGATAACCTTAGAATGTACTTTGCCCATCACCATGCCCCGACTTTGGTCTAATGACATACCTTGTAGTTTGTTGTTATTGTTCACATACCGCCTCTAAGCGTTCCTCGTCCCATTCATGTGTGCGTCATCCACCCTTATCGTCTTTGAACTGTCGCTGTTCCACACTTGCCGATCTCGTGCGTCATTACATACAAACTACTCTGGGTCCGTTCCCTCACCCGCGGGTCTTCAACGGACAGTTTCGTAACGACAGTTTTCTTTTCTTGCCTCTTGTTCTTCTCCAAGTTTCCTGATAGATCCATTCAAGCTGGTCGTGAACATCAAATCAGCACTTTCATCCCTCACTGATGATTAGCAACAGGACGGGTTCAGTTTCCAACCATTCATGCATAATTGAGGATTATCAGGACATGGTTACATAACCGTGGCACACTAATCAGAACCATCAAGGTTCAGATACCATGTAGCGACGTAGCCTCTCGATCAGCTAGCTAAACCACCGTTATATTTTTCCTTCTTAATTAAGGACCCTTCTCCACCAGACAATCAAGTGTACCATCGAGATTTAGCATTTGTCGACATTATTTGGGATGGCTAGCTTCCAGGGAAAGTTTCTTAATTAGATATAGCAACTTACAAATTCACAGGAATAATTTTTGCTTTGTCTATTATCGTTCTTTTAATGAGCTCGAAAAGTGTGAACCGACACATTTCCCCAAGGTGAGCTCTGTATCGCACGCTTTCCTCGCACTGATTAGATCTACTTTCAGGTTTCTGCTGCCGTTGCTTAAATAACAGCCATAACAGCATAGTCAAACTCACTTCCAACCGTTCAGAAGATTTACCATAAATCGTTTCTACAAACCCAATCATTGTTTCTGTTTCCTTTTCGGACGGATATCCGAAACGAACGTGAGCAAACATTAGTGATAGGTTCTGACGAACATAAGCAACCATCGAGTCAGGAAGGTTGGAGTTTATTGTAATCCCGTGCATTTTATGTTGACCTTCGTTTTCGACCGCCTATCGAACGCTTATCGAACACCTTTGTTTCCTAGAATCCCGTAAACCGTTCATGTGCCTTACATTGACCAATGACTGCACTTCATTACCGAGCACTTGCGATTGGTGTTTATATCCCTCAAATCGTCCCGTTTCTGTGCATAATTTACATTTCTTTTGGTGACCGCTTCGTAGAGTGTTTTGTTTTTTGTCCTTGACCCGCTTTGTATCTTGTTCTTGTACCGTGGAGACTGGATTGGCCCGCAATTTGAGGTATGGTGCTTGTTTCTGTACATTTATAGTACACGTAGATCACCGACTTCTCGTTATCTGGAATCGGACTTACGGTTCGTGACTACGAGTCGATCAACCACTGCACGACGGTCCGGTACAACTGGGAATAACCCATCAAGACCAGCGGATTTATTTCCTTTTGACAACATGTAACTCCTTTAAAACTAGCTCCACTGTGACAGACACAGGAACGTGCAAATCAACTATGCGATGTCGCACCTCCCAGTTACTCGCAGTTCCTGATACGTACTCACTTGGTCGTTGACCGATGTTCCGAACACCATTGACCATCCACCCTGCAATGTCGCACTTAACCAATGGCATTGCATCTAGTACGACGCGTTCATGGCACTATTCGCTGATTGGATAATCCTAGCGAGGAAGTCACACCGATGCAAGTGATCGGAGACAGCGTCATTTGACGTCAAAATGTGCAAGCACCTGTTGATCAGAGAGAGGCAGAATGTGTTGGAAATGGTGAAACAGCCAGGTGCAACTCAGAGCCCCGTATCCAAGTCACTTGGAATTTCACGAAAACAAGTCTACAATGTTTTATCCCATCGAACGACTATCGGGGAATTTTTGAACGCTGGTGCATCTGCGGGAAGATACCATCTGAAAACCAACGAAAAGTTCAAGGCAGTGAATGAGGCAACTTTGGCTTGGTTTACCGCTATGAGGGAAAAGCACGGAGAGTTCCCAATGGTGGAGAGCATCGTACATAAGAAGGCAATCCAGTTAGCACAAAGATTGCATCATAATGACTTCAAGGCTTCCAAAGGTTGGTTTGGTGGAAGTCATATAATCAATTCTATGTTAAGCCTAACATTGCAACGGAATGGAGCACTATTTGGAATTAGTATAAGATAGCTGGGTCAGAAAAAGTTCCCCTGAAGAAAGGCAGGCAGACTCGGGCTGTCTAGACACATAGAACTGAAAAAGGGCTGAACACCGGGTGCAATATATCGATTGTAGGCTGAGGGCGTCGTAAAATATTTAAATTTTTTCGATACATACAGGATATGCAGGACAGTAGATTTAAAGAGATTCAGCAGGAGATTGACAGTACTTGGTTTCTGTGGATGAAAGACGTACAGAGTAAAATTCAAGAGGTTGCCAAAACCCAGAAACCGGCTGTTGCAAGAACGCTCCAAGTACAAAGTCTGAAGCATCATTCGCTATACTAAGCGTGGCTGACGGAACGGTATGCTAAAGCAGCGTGATATGTGCTAAATATGCCTTTACCTCTTGGAATGCTACTCGTGCGGTATTCGTAAACATGAGCCTACGCAGATTACCACGAAATGGTTCCGTGACAGATTGCAGTCGTTTTGCGGTGTGTGGGATGAATCGTCTATAAAATATCATTAAGCTCCAGAACGTCTTCATGTCTTTGACTGAGGGTGGTCAAGCGTACTGTCTGATAGCATGTACTTTCTCATCACATGATAGCCAAAGAACATCACTTTCTTTTTGCCAATCTCATATGTTGAAATAGCAAAGTCAAATGGTGACAATGTTTATCTACATTGGGAGAGATAATAAGCCAATCATCAAGGTAAACTTTAAAAAGTCTAAATCGAGAGTTATGCTGTCGTTGAACCTATGGAAAGTTTGAGTAGCGTTTCGCAAACCGAAATGTACAGGTAGGAACTCAAAAAGATCAAAGGCAGTCGTGACAGCAATCTTTTCGATATCTTCAGAAACAACCGGGATTTGATAATAACCCCGTACCAGATTGATCGTAAAAAATAGTCGCGCCAAGAATTGGTGCCTTAATGTCGTGTATTTGAGAGATCGGATAACTATCGAAACGAGTTACTGCGTTAAGTGACCGATAAGCGCCGCAAGCTTTCCAGGTAATGCTGTCTTTTTTACGAACCATATGTAGAGGAAAGGCCCATGGACTTTGAGAAGGATGTACAATACCTTTTGAACTCACGCTTTGCAAATGTAAGTCTGTTCGCTGCCAGTCGACGAAGTCGGGCCATGACTGGTTGACCCTTAGTTACTATGGCCTGTGCTACAAGATCAGCCAATAGTGCCTAATCCTCGATAGTTTTAGTCAACCTGGTGAATCCGGCAATCAATATCTGGGAATCCACGGGGATATCGGCCATTAAACCAGTGAGTCGGTTAACGTCTGCGCGGGCTTTGAGACATATGAATTCGATATTCGAAGTTGGGTTGATCAACTGCAGTATACGTGAATCGAAAAGCAATTCATATTACAGCAAGGAATTCATACCCAGTATTCCGGTGGGAACATTCGTAAAAATGAACGTCCATGGATACCGTCGTTGCCATCCCAGATTGACCGTTAGTTGTTTTGTTCCAAAGGTGGAAATGGGAATGCGATTCGCAGCGCGTAGCTGAAGCCTCTTGGCTAGTGGCTTGCTGCTACCGATAGGGAAGATTAAACCGATATCGCGTTCCGACAATCGCACTTTGCACCACAGGGAGTCAGAAGGCGCAGCCTTGGAGTTTCCTGTTAAAGTAGAGTAACATACCACCACCCGTCATAGTTCGACTGCGTCTGAGCGGATTCACGCTGGGTAAGCGTTGTTCTGAATCCGCAATGTGGTTGTCAGCTTGTTTTGGTAACTGCGACAATGACCCATTGACCGGTTTGGAAACGCAGACACATCTCTTAGCATTGGCTGAGAAAACCTTGGGAGTTAGTGTACAAACATTGCAGTTTATTGTTGAGCAGAAGCTCGTTGGAGTGCTACGTTTAGTTTAATCGACCGTATAAGAATCTCCGATAGTATCACGAAACGGTGGATGCTGCTGAAATGGACACGATATCAGTCAAGTGCTATTAGGAAAATGCAGAATTGACTTTTGCACTTTTCCAATCGCTTTTCGAGATTTTGTTGTGGTACTTTGGTGAATAGGTCACGATACCATCAGACATACAGATAAGCACACAGAAAGTCATTTAGCACCATCGCTATTCGTCCGTGATTATCTATTTCG
>UZAN01050299.1:8190-20653 GCA_900618425.1 Echinostoma caproni
CAAATTCAGCTCCCGTTATGCTCTTTAACGAGATCGTGACAGAAGTGCAGCTTTTGTCTAAGCAAGTGGACTATCTTTGCTTAGCTATAATCACTATGCGGACCACAATCAACAATCTGTAAATTAACAGCATGACCAGTGGCCGATCCCGATCAAGTATCGGTCATCGACTTATGTCATCTAGGAGCGGTCTGTGTCATTATCAAAAAGCTTTGTCAATCGAGCTAGGAAGTACGAACCGTCGTATTCGTTCAAAACGCAGCAGGGAAAATAACAGGCCGCCAAGTCACGGCGACAATCTCAGCCGGCTCTCCCACCCCTTGTCGACTACATTTTATCCACGATAACTCGTCCAAGCTTAGGTTTATGGTAGATACTGGAGTGCAAGTCAGTAAAATCCCGTTCAATAAACAGGATACTGCTAACCCAGCAGCACTGACTTTGCAGGCACCGACGGTACCTTTATCGAAACCTGTAGATAGCAGCTACTGAACTTAGACCTAGATTTAAGACGTGTCTTACCATGGGTTTTCGTGGTCGCTCGGGTTCCTTACGCCATACTTAGCCTAGACATTTTAAAGCATCATGTTCTAATCGCAGATCCCCGTAAGCGACAAATTAGAGACCCAGTCAATTCTAGAAAAGTCGTCGGTTCCCTGGCATATTCCGAAACGCAGAATATATACCTGCCTTTCCTAGACACCGATTCGCCTTATTCATCGTTTGTGAGTTCCCTAGCCTCGTCCGCCCCAGCACCGAGCTACCAACTATCACGACGGGGGTGGTGCACCATACCGTTCCACGCACGTCCCCGTCGACTAGCACCAGATAAGTTGCGCCCGTACGCGCAGTTTCACCACATTCTGAACATGGGTATCATACGTCCCTCCGAAAGTACATGAGTGTCCCCTCTACACATGGTCCCCAAAAAGCCATCCAACGACTGGCGTTGATGTGGAGATTATCGATCGCTCAACTGCGTGACAACCACAGATGGGTACCCGATCCACACATCACGGATCTCACATCGAACCTAGCCGGCAGAACTGCTTTCAGCCTCATCGATCTGGTTTGCGCATACAAGCAGATACTGGTAGCAGAAGCTGACATCCCCGAAACAGCCATATTCACGCAGTTTGGTCTTTTCGAACTCCTCTGATTGCCACTCGGATTAAGCAACGCTGCACAGTCTTTTCTATGTTTCATCGACAAGGTTTATAGAGTCTTAGGTTCTGTTTTTGTTTACTTAGGCGATGTCTTAGTGTCCAGATCATCGCGTGAGGATCATTTGGCATACTTCGGAGCACATTCGGTCGTTTAGCACAACACAGTACCACGGTCAACTCACAAAAAGTGTCTTCATTGTTTCCATCATTGATTTCCTTGGCCACCGCATCACACCCACTGGTATGGAGCCAATAGTTGACAAAATTCAGGAGAAAATAGACTACCCACGTTTAAGAAGATCCAACGTTTCAACGGTTTAGTCAACTTTTATCGTCGTTTGATCCCTTAGTGTGCACAGGTTATGCAGCCACTGACTGACCTACTTAGGGGTAAAGCCAAAATGTTAGTGTTCACACCAGCCGCTCTAGGTGCCTCCGATACGTTGAAACGAGCAATAGGCAAAGTCGCAACCTCAATCTACCTATACATTTCGGCCAAACTAGAACACTTGTTATCGATGCGTCCGACCACGCAGTTGGTGCAGCCCTCCAATAAAAAGTGAGAAAGAAATAAAAACCAATGGTGTTTTTAACCAGGGAGCTACAACCGGCCGAGGCAAGGTACAGCGCCTTCGGCCGAGAACTCCTGGCGATCTGCCTCGATATCCTCCACTTCCGCCATCTCCTCGAAGGACGAGACTTTATGGTCTTCAAAGACCATTGTCCTATCACTCACGGTAATAAGTCTACCACTGACAGACACTCTCCCAGAGAGACACGACATCTTGATTACATCACACAACACACGTGCGATGTGCGACATATCTCTGGTGTCAACAGTCCTGTCGCCGATGCTCTCTCACGTATCCACCACCTGGATAACCCTTACCCAGAAGCCATAGACTTACAGGATACAGCCACAGCGAAAACTGGCGACACTGACATTAAGTGGCTGAGCAAGCAATCCACGTTCGGCATCGCCCTCAGACAACAAAGTCTATTGTGACGTCTTCCTAGGTCACCCTAGGTTTTCGAGACTATTTGTCACAACCAGGCATTCGCGCCTCAGTGAAAGTCATCACTGATAGTTTCATCTGGCATAACATCAAAAAGGACATCCGCCAATGGGCACACCAGTGCTGGTTTTGCCAACGTAACAAAATTATTCGTCACACAAAGAGCCCACTAGGTTCGTTCCCCTTATTCAACGAACGCTTTTACCACTTACACATAGACCTTATGGTACACCTGCTACCATCGAAAGGGTGTATCTATACCCTTACCTGTATAGATCGTTTCACCCGGTGGCCGGTAGCTGTGCCTTTGTCTTCCGCATCCAGTAAAGCAGCGGCACAAGCCGTCGTAGAGGGTAGGATAGCTAACTGCGGTTGACCTTATGTAGCTACAACCAATCGAGGTTCTCGTTTCTAGCGTATTTTTGCGCAAACACTTGAGCATCTAGGTATCCGCCGCGTCCAGGCGATCGCTCACCACCCGGCAGCCAATGGAATGGTACAGAGTTTTCATCGACAACTGAAAAGTGCTCTGGCAGCACAGGCGAGCCAAAACTGGAAGGAGTCTCTACCCTTAGTCCTCTTAGGTTGCATATCAGCCTTTAAAGCCGATCTGCAGTTCCCACCAGCAGAGTTGAACTTCGGTCGCACATTGCGTCTTCCAGGAGAAATGGTGGTACCTAACCAACCAACTGACTTCAGCTACGGTGACCATGCGGCTCGTTTAGTACATCGTATGCGCCAGTTCCATATTCAGCCGCCTAGCCTAACTCCCCCTAGATTAGCCGAAAGCTCGCANACGTTTTCCTCAGGGCAGAGGTTCGAGCACCATTGCAACCTCAATACAGTGGCCCACATAAGGTACTGCGATGATTTGAGAAAGTTAACGTTATAGAGCGCAACGGTAAACGTGAGACCGTCAGCATTGACCGACTCAAACATGCGCACTTGGAGAAAAACGTCACTTCCACTAATGGCCCCTCACTCGTTGCGCCACCCGCAATTCCCTTCCCAACTAGTCTCGCTCCCTCCACCCCGGTAAACCTCGCGACACCCTTGGAACAGGCACCTAATCCCGACCGATCCCATCGGATCACTAGTCGCGGGAGAGTCATTAAGTCACCAGTACATTTTTTCTTGTAGGTTGTTTTTACGCTTACAGGCGTAAGGACACATTTAGACCGCGACATATATAGCTTTTTCTTTCATCTGTGTATTCATGGATGCAAAAACCAAACCATTTTTGCTTTCTTTCCACAAAGGTTTACGTTTTATCTGTTTACTCATGGACATATTAAAAAACAAAATCCCCACAAAAGATACCAAAAACATTGCCCTCTTTTATTGTATTTGTCTTTGCCTTACCGATCAGCACCAACAAGTACTGGTTTGATCTTTTTTTCGTTCTCTTTCATTATCTACCCTCAAAACTCGGGGGAATAATTTCGGCCAAGAGAAAGCAACGACCTCAAAATTGGGGAGGAAATCTTCGGCCAAAAAACGCAGAGACAAACCCGGAAAACTAACTTCGGCCAGGAGAACGCAGCAAGAAAGAAGATTGGCATGTTTTCCATTCCTCACACCGCTCCAGCACAATATGTGTATCGAAGACCTTTTTGACAGCCCCGTCAAGTTCACTGTCTCCTGCCTAGCTGCAACGGTTTTCCTATTCTTTTCTCTGAAGACAAACCAAAACGGGCCAAGTAGCGAAACAAAGACGGGCCTGTAAACGCTTTTCCATGCCGTTTTGATTTCCCTCACAGTTCTCTTGTGGACCAGCATCCCTTGCCACATTAACTGGAACTGTTTTTACAATTGATTCCCATATTTTCGTAACAATTCAATAAGCGATCCACTTTTTCCGACTAGAAAATCACAGCGAACGATGCTTGCACCCTTATTGAAGGCTCTCCCTAGCCATCTAGGGAAGGAGTTCCGTAGCGACACCGAACAACTCCCATTCTACATGTACACTTCCTCTTTTGCATGTCATTGTTTTACCATACCAAAGGCTCTTTGGTCAGCACGTGCTAGCTTTCACTTTTCCGCACGCTTGCTCACGCTTTCGAATCTATCTTTTGCTCTGCAGGTTACAATACAACCGTCCTCCGTTTCGTGAACTGTCTGATTCTGCTTTCGTACGAACGCTCCTTTGCAGTATAACCGTATTATCTCTGGGTACCGATTACCCGGAGCCTACATCCTTCTTTTCGACATCAGAAGCAAAGACGGAACACGGATTTTGAAGATCCTGTGCCAGATCGTTGATGAATATCAGAAAAATTAAGGAGCCTGGCACTGAACACTGGGGAACCCCACGTGTAACCACCTCATGGTGAGAAATGTAGTCACTCACCTTAACTCGGAAGGTCCGAGTACTCGAAAAGGCTACAATCCAGTCCCTTTCTCNAACAATCGATGACCAACAGAGTCAAATACTTTACAGAAGTCTAAGTTGCAGACTTCTACATTTTTCTCCTCATCCATACGTTGAGTAAATTAATAATAATAATGGCATATTTCACGAAGCCCGTGAAGCATGCTAGTATGCATGGTCAAATGTAAAAAAAAAGTGATAGTACAGAGTGTAAGAACGTAGTTTTCAAACTGGTGCAAAGGATATCCTAAGTGTGCAATACGGTGAAAATGAAACACAAATTGGAAAACGTCATATGATGGAGCACTGGGGGTGATCAGTTATGTACAGCAAATCAATGTAAACGTTTGTCTTATGAAAAACAATTGGCAAGACACAAAACTGGAAGTTCGAATATTCGTTCAAGAGAAAATGTGTGGAAACGAGTTAGAAGAGCGGGTGTATAGTGAAGATGAAATATTCATGATTTCGGAAGAAGCGCTGCAATCGAGATGGAGGAGGGTAGAGTGATTCAGAAAGAGATGGTAAATAACTTATAAATAAACGATTTTAAGTGTCAACACAGTAGGAAGTGCTTCTGTGAACAACGAACAATGGGCTTCGGGGCTTCACCGTTAACGGATTGTTTGGTTTGTATTATTTATACTATTTGGGCGTGGGTCGCTTTGGTGTAGAACTGGCACCATGTAGGTGAGGCAGGGGATGTGTTCCTCAACCTGTTTTGGAATGCGTACGCATGAGTCAAAGCGGTGGAGACAACCGCGCACAACAAACTTTGCCGGAGCCAAATTGCCCATTGTGGGTGTAGAACCCAAGCCTTTGACCGGTCCAAACCAACCGAGTCTGAAGCGAGCTGGTGAAACTCAGCTGTCTGGGGTAATACACAGATGAGAAGGAATGAGGGGGAACACAGCATGTTACGTAAGAATATGCGGAGAGCGTAAAGGCCCGAACGTATATATATATTTAACAGAAAATGCGCACCGAAGACACAGATCACAACGAGATAAGTTAAAAAGTGTAGAATGCTTTCTGCTCAGTATGTGTTACGCAGAAGGGATGGATCAGAGGGGTAGAGAAGAAAGAACGAACCAGAAACTTTAAGAAGTATAAGTGACAAATCTAGTGTAGGTTTCCATCTGAAAAGTTCGCGTTCCACTGATCAAGATTTAAAGCTAGACCAGTGTGCTGATTAGAAATAGGTTGAAAAGTGAACAATTCTGCCTGCTCAGCAAGTGGCACAGATAACAGAAGCAGATTCGTCAGAAATCCGTTGCATAAAGCCATGTTTTGTCGTTGTCAGAAGTCTATTTCTAGTCAGGTGTAAGCATTTCTGCCTTCTAATCAGTCGCTCCAGGCACTTACACAGCACTGACGTTAGGTTAACGGGCCTATAGTTTTCTGCTTTTTGTTTACGTCTAGCCTTGTCCAATGCTACTACGGTAGCTGTACACCAGTACTTGGGTAGCGTAGCAGTTTGCACTGATTCCCTAAAATGTGCATTGAGCAGCCCGGCTAGCACACCTGCCAGCAGCTGCACTACGGTTTTAATGGATTCCATCTGGGCCTGTTAACTAATACTTGTTTATTGTCTGGAGTTTCCGATTCACAACTTTGTCTCTATCAGATCACATCGGAGTCTTCTTTCCAAATAGAAGAGTCCGAGATGCTGCAGTCTTTGCCTATAGAGTTTCCCTTACTGCACTTCGATCATCCTTGTGGCTAATCTTTGGACGACCTCGGGACGAGCAGCATCGTTTTTGAAGAATGGAGTCCATGCTTGTATACAATACTCTAGATGCGGTTGAACAACCGCCCTGGATAGAGGTACAAACACCTCCGGTTTCCTACATGCTAGTGCTGATAGCAGTCTAAAAGACATCTACGGACGCAGTGAACCGCTGCGACACGTTGTTCTGTCCGTTTGTAGTCTTCTTCTTCTTCATTATGATTCCTAAATTTCTAGCTATCTGCATCGTTCCTAGAGAAAGCCCACAGTGCATACTCCACAGGATCAGCCCCTCGACTGAGTGGTCAAGACGGCTCTTTCCTATCTAGAGAGGCGAAGCCCATGTACTTGACCACTTGAGCACTTCTCCTATGTCCCTTCCTAATTCTGCTCTCCCATTTAATCCTAAAACGTTGACGTCGTCTACAAATATAAAGCTACATGATCCAAGGCGCTAAAGAAGATCAATAATGTAGACCGAAACTAGAATTGAGCCTGGGACTGGCCCTTGTGACACTCCACTGGCAATAGTTTTCACTGGCCAGTTCCCTTCTCCGACCCAGACCTGGAAGGTCCAGTCGGTCAGGAAAGATGTTAACCACTTGTGAATGTTTCCTTTTATCCCTAGAGTATCTATCTTGACCAAAAGTAGGCGATGACACAGTGAGTCAAATGCTTTTCTCAAGTCCAGATAGCATACTTCCATTTACTTACCCTTATCCATTCTCGCTATGACTTCATCTAAAAGGTCCAACAGATTGCTAGAACACAAACTTTCCTTTAGGAACCCATGCTGTTCAGCAATCAGAAGGCGGTACTGAGTGAGGTATTTGCTTATATATGGGTTCCAATGATGGATAAAAGTTAAATTGACCAAACAACTCAATAATAATGATCATTATTAGTTGAGACCAACATGAATTCTTGAAATATCGCTCGTGGGCAACTTGCATGTACGAATTCCCTAATCAAATTACGATTGCTGCCAACAATGGAAAATCAGTGATTGTAGTCTACCTGGATATGACCAAGGTCTTCCACCGGGTTTCTCACAATCGTTTACTATCAGAGTCCAAGTCTCGTGGTATTGTAGACCCCTTTATTCACAGCTGGCTTCTTACTTGAATTATCGTTATCAGGTGGTTAGTATAAATGGAACACTGTCGCAACCTAAACCAGTTACCAGTGGATTTATAAAAGGCAGTGTGTTGGGCCCTTTATTAGTCCTCAAGTATATCAACAATATTTTGACCGTTGTCCGTCATGGGATAACTTTCTTGTTTGCTGATGGCATTAAATTGTTGTATACGTTTGAAATTATCAACCTAATTGAAACAATTGAGAATATAAGCAGTGATCTACGGTCCCTCAGTTCGTGGTGCAATGACTGGCTAATGAAGTTTTCGGCAAACAAAAGTTGCATACTTACACAAATATATTCTACCCCCCGGTGCACTTAGTACCAGTGGTAACACTATTCCTGACAAACCATTGGTGCAAGATTTGGGTATGCACTACTCCAGCTCCTTTAACTTCTCGGAGCATGCCGAGGTTCGAATAGCAAAATGTCGCAGGACCATAGGACTGATCAAGAAATCTTTCAAGTACCTAGAGAGTAAACTCAGTGGCTACGTGACCTTTGCCAGACCACATTTGGAATATGGTACAGTAATTTGCTCTAATATGCGCCAGTGTGACAGAGTAACGATTGAGAAAGTTCAACGCTACTTTACAAGCAATAATTGGGTGTTCCACTTGCCTAAATTATAAACAACGATGTATTACACTGAAACTTGAACCTTTATGGCTACGTCAAAAAAAATTAATTTAACCTTCTTCCATTCTAAGATAACGCATAAGAGTAGTACGGCCTTCCCAGAAATGAGAGATCATTATAGCTATAAACATTCTTTACGAGGCAGGTGTAATGCCGTCTTTGTACCGTTTTCTCGGAACCGCCTGCGATCGAACTTTTTTATTATCAAGTAATTGCTTCTTGAAATAAGCTTCCTCCACACTTTCGTTCGATTAGTGACTTATCATCATTCGAGAGAGAAGTGAACAAATATTTCGATGCACCAATTTCGATACATTTGTGTGACCCCTACATCTCCGAAGATAGAGCATATTANCGACTCGATCAAAAGTGTGCTACTATTAATATATAAATTAAGCCAAAAATACTTGAAAAGTTGCGTGACATAATCAACAGCGGGGACTGAGCCCAAACTGCCGCATTCTTCTGTTAGTTTCAGATGTCACATCACTGCTGCAGGATAGCTTTTCAACGCGAAGAACGGTTGCGGCCTTTTTAAAATTTGAAAAAAATATAGACATTAAAATGATGCCAACTATTGAAAAGAATTTTGCGCATTTCATCTGCGGATCTCCTAAGCTACCAGATGAAAACGACTCTAATGTGGAACTGTGCAAACGACTTTGACATGTCCTTAGCCACTAATGTTACAACTCTTCTCAAGGGGAAATCAAGTTCGTCGCCAAGAACAAAGATGGACTCTGTACGTTAATAACGTGAAATATTCACTGATACAATTCGTCTACTGATTTACCATTTCAGTGATGTGACTATTTAACCAACAATATTACACCTAAATTTTCTTGACGTGGTTTATCGTCATAATAATGTAGCACGTTCCAATTACAAGAATATTGCGGCATTCATCCATAATTTTACATCTTGGCACTCCTTTTAATTCCTAGTTTGTTTTAAATATTTTGAATGTAAATTTAGAAACGCATACAAACACTGACACTCTTTTACATCACTCGCTTATACAGACACATTATGATGAGCACATTTTAAAGACCCTAAAGAATTGTGTGAACACCTCACTCAATACGCTTACGTTTCAGACTCGCTTGATTGCAAACTTTGGTTGTACGTTATTATTTCGTTAGATATGATTATGCATGCATCATATAACCGTGTCTCACGAAGCTTGGTTGTTAACTCTGCATATTTTATCCGTTGAGACGCGAAGAAAACCAAGTAACGAATCGGACTTAGGAAGGCAACTCGCAGCTAAGCCGGCAGGAACTCTGTAGGAGATATTTAGAAGATGTCGATTAGAAACGACCAATTATTTGCTGCAAAGTTAACTAAATAAGAATGTGAGCCGGAGGATTCAATTTCTTTCTCGGATTTGGAGAACTATTTAAACGTGCAAGACGATGGCATTATGATCGAAAGGTACAAGAAAGAGATTCGTCGGATGGAGTCGGCGTTGAAAGAAGCCCGTTTAACGGAAGAAATGACATGTCGAGAGAATTTCCATCCCAAAGCTCAGAAAAATTTAGGTGCGTCCTCAGTGGTAGAGAGTTTTGGTCGCTGCCAATTCATGCTGACATTAACGATCATCCTCCTAAGATGGTTCCTGGTGTTTTGTCAGATGTTTTGCCGAAGATTGACCATTATAATAGGTGCACTCCCATTCCGTCCCAGGGTGATTCCCAGGGAAATTCTTTATTTTGATGTTGATTCTCATCGATATTAGTTTTTCATCAGAAGCTTTCAAGGTGCTGTAGCGAAAAGGGTAATGGATGATGAAAGTCATTTTTCTTATTTAATGCATTACTGCAAAGCAGAGGCAAAGAAGGCCACAGAAGACTGTGCAATTCCTAATCCGTCAGAAGGATATGCGGAGGCACTCAAAATCCTCAGTTGTATTTTCTGGCAGCTTCACACTAACGCTAGGGCACATAGACCAGCTTGTCGATGGATCACAGATCAGTAACTTGAACTCAGTAGTGCTGAGGAAGCTAGCCGGGTAAATGAGAAACTGCAGGAATACGTTACAACTGTCAGACTTGAATTCCTCTCGAACAATAGCTGCCATCGTGAGACGACTGTTGCACGCATTACAGTTTAAGTAGTCGTAAAATGCGTCCTCTATGTTACACCAAAGTAGTGAACCGACGTTCCTAGATCTGACAGAATTCGTGAATGAAAGGGCTCATGTTCTTATGGTCCATCAGTCCTACTGAGCAGGCCAGCCGAGCCGACAGCCACGTTCTCCCATAGAGAAAGACCCACCACTTAGGACAGCCACATATAGCAGCCAAGCAAACTACGCAGTCCCCAGTCCCAAGCCAACGAGAGTTCGCCGACAATGCCTGTTGTGCACAGAGAATCACAGTGTTGACCTAAGTGGTGCGCTCAGCGCTCAGCGTACCAAGGAGATTGGAAATTATTGAAAGGAATCGATTATGCGCCTTGTGTCTAAAGCCGAATCACGAGGCCACTAACTGTAAATCACGCAAGGCCTGTGGTGTAAACCAGTGCTCGGTAACCCATCATCCACTGGTACACATTGGACAAGCAAACGGTCACCAGGTCCCCCAAGGTGATATTCAGTGCTTTGCTACTTACGGGTCATGACAAAACATCGCACTGGGTGTACTGCCAAGCAAGATATTCGATCCATCGGGGTCTATTTTGAATTACGCTCTCTTAGACGGAGGTTCCGACTCTACGCTTATCTATGAGGCTGTGGTGAGAAGGTTGGGCCTCGTTTTTGAATCAGCCGTTTCATCGGTATCGAAGGTTATGCAAGCGGTACAAATAAGTTCAGAAGTAGTGAGCTTTACCTCGGTGGCATAGAAGACAGCAACCAGTTAACGATATCGAAGGCCTGATCCGTTCGTCATCTCCCCCAAATAGAGCGTTTTGCTCCAAATGGTCAGTGGTCAGTGTGAAGTATTGAGTTTCCATGTATCGATGGCACGCGGGTGTTGGTGCCATTAGGAATAAATGCCTCCACTGCTCATTGGGTGTTGGAGCACCGGTACTGTGGCATATATGAACCTTCTGCCATAAGGACCACACTGGGCTGGATATGTATGAGGCCAACCAACGAACCCAACTCCCTGGAGACCAATTTTGATCATCTGCTTGTAGGAGATTTTCTATTAAATCCTTTGGATGCCATGTGAGCCTTAGAATTTGATGAACCGAAGACCCTCGATAAACCTGTGTCGATTGAAGACAAGGAGGTCATTCACCTAATCGAAGCAACTTGTTAACCGATATGAGGCCACATCGGGGTACGGTTGCTATGGCGAAAAGGCTCCCTATTGTAATTCATGTTGATGTTTTGAAAATCCTTCCAAACCCATGATGATTCAGGGTAACATAACTCTATCTATGTGTTGCTTATCTATTGACATTTCTCAATCACAAATACCATACATTATTCTTTGTCTGTTATTCGATGCTACGAGCATACGGTTTCAATTTAACCAAATGGCACAACAACTCACCAGAGGTTCTTAAAAGCTTGCCCGCCGGTGAACGAATAGAGAAAAGGCTGAAAGTAGACATTAGTCTTGGGAGCACATGCCGAACGTTCGGGCTAGAGTAGGACAAAGCAAATGACACCTTTAGTTTTGTCGTCAAGACTTACTCGGGGTACGTTACCAGATGAGCGGTGCTATCCCATGTCTCTTCTCTCTACGATCCGCTTGGATTTGTGCCCCAGTCCTGTTACCAGCGAAATTATTATTATGGGGACTGTGCCGCCTAAAACTAGGTTGGGATGATCACTTGGATAATGCGATCGGAGAAAAAGCAGATCGAATGAGTGGAGTAGTTCCGTGGGCTTGGCAATGTGTGCAGTGATCGTTGTATGGTCCCGCTCAATTCACGAATGACGAGACAAAACCAGCTGCATGCATTTTCCGACGCATCCCTGTAAGTTTATGGAGCTTTAGTTTATCTACGAATAACCGTAGAAGGAAAATCGTTCGTTTCATTTGTACTCGGCATATCTCGCGCTGTTTCCCTAAAGACAATAACCGTCCCTAGGCTGGAACTCACTGCTGCAGTGTTATCCGCCAAGTTGATAATTCAAGCAGAGGCTGAATTATCGTTAACGATTGCATTCAAGATTCTAGGCAGACGTCATGGTAATCCTTTTTCTCAGTTTCGCTTTTTTCCCCTCATTTTTCTTTCCTTATCAGTTGACTGGATAACTTGCTACTTTTACAGCTCCTGCGGTTCGCGGTTTTGCAGATTTAAGCCGCTTATTCGACGTGCACCCTGACCCTCATGGTCGACCACTCCAAAAGGGTCGCAAGAAATTCAGAAGAGTTGGTGGGTGTATTTCATACTGAATTTTTTGAAAATCTTTCCGAACCCATAATGATTTATGGTGCAATA
>UZAN01050301.1:7632-18831 GCA_900618425.1 Echinostoma caproni
GATCACGAGTTAGAGGCAAACAAACTTCGGGTTACTATACTTAATGCCTTATCATTACAGGCCTGGATCGCACCTTCGTTTGGTTTGCCTCACCCGTTTTTTTCTCTCGATCAGATACTCTATTTTGATGTCTTTACGATCCGGGCTATTGCACGCTTCGCTTCATGTAAAAGTCAACAGCAGCATTGCTAGTAATCCTTGGACATGGATATGTATTACGTATACTAATAATAACAATGAGCACTGTATTACGGATTTGAAAAATTTTGACAAACAGGTTAGGCTTTTGTCCTCATTCACTAAACTAGCGGGGCTGTTGATTCCCACCGATCCCCGTCCTCAACAACCCACATGCATTCCAGTCTCATTGTTACACCGATCCAACTGTCCAGAAACACGTGTATAACAAACTGTTGTCTGCTTCCAACTCCTCCCCCCCCGCGCCATCCCAGCCGCTCTGGACGCATTTTGTGATGGTCTGAGCACGTTGATCAATCGGACGTTTGAGGACACATTCATCACCNCAACGCGGAAACTCAACGTATGGCTGTTCTGCGTGGCGAGAAACTCTTAGCCGCTCTGGACGCATTTTGTGATGGTCTGAGCACGTTGATCAATCGGACGTTTGAGGACACATTCATCACCATCAAACAAATGCACGCGGCCCGGGTGGAGTACGATGCGTATCGAAAAGAGGCGGAAGTGGCCAGAGCCTCCCCGCGGAAATCCACACGACCCGACTCACCACAGGCACGCAAGATAGAAGAGGCACTCACGCGGTTTGCCGCATGTGAGAAAAATTTGAACAAGCTCAAAAGCGCCGTAGACGCCAAATTGCGACTTTTACACGAAAATCGGGTATGTCCCCCCCATCCCTATAAATCCACAAGTTGTCTTATTCTGGCACAGATCGCTCATCGAGCGAAAAGCATTTGTCCCTATAGTTACCGCTTGTCGTCATCGTAGTGCTTCCCACGCGTTCGTTTATGGTTAGTCACCTAAGTTACCCTTCCCTCGGTTGTGGGATCTGGAGACGCGCCCACTTGTGTGCAACCTTGCTTGTTGGAGATCGATAGTTATACTGGGAAAAGTGGGTTTAACAATGGCGTAAGATGTTCCGTGAACCTCAACATCACTTCACTGCATAAAATTTGGACGCAAGAGCGCATTCCTTCATCTTGGGGCGAATCATTGAGCGCTCCCATTTTCAAGAAGGGATCTCACAACGATTGCAAAAGTCACCGCGGTATAAGTCTCCGTCAAACCTCAACGTCTGACTCCTTTAGGAGAGACCAAAATCCGTGAACAGCAAGCGGGATTCCGGCCTGACCGTGGATGTATTGATCACATTTTCACATTGCGTCAGGTCTTTGAGCTGCGTCACACTCACCATCGACCAACGATTGCAGTGTTTCTTAACTCGAAAGGAACCTTCGACTCAGTTTACTTCGAAGCCCTAATGGGTTCTCTTCTTCGAAAAGGAATGCCGCAGAAGTAGGTTAACTTACTGAGGTCACTGTACTCATTTACCTCTGATGGATTAAAGGTTTATAACGAACTAAGCAGGCCGTTCGTCACCAACAGCGGCGTTCGTCAAGGGTGCTCTGTTTAGCCATTCCTGTTCAAGTTTCATCGTAGATGTCGTAATGGAGAACGCACAAAAAGTAGATATTGAATAGGTACTTAAAGAAAAGCTGTGCAATTTAGAGTACGCCGATGACACGGTCTGTCTGTTCGAATGTACGCAGGACGCGCAACGCGCATTTGACAGCCTAACAGGTGCGGTTATCACATTCGTTATGTGCTTTGCATCTCAAAGTGCAAAGTGATGCTGCAAGACTGGGTGTCGCCTACTCCCGCTCTGAAACGAAGTGGCCGGGAATTAGTTCTAGTGGATTGCTTTTTCAACTTAGGTAATTGCTTGACTAGTGGCCGTAGCGCAGCAAAGGAGATAACCGCCCGCCTTTCCAAGGCGGGAGCAGCGTACGCAGGAATGATACACCTTTGGGCGCAGACGCGACGTTTCACTGACGTTGAAAGGTCGTGTATATTGTGCTGGCGTTTGTTCAGTCCTACTTTATGGTTGTGAAACTCTGAATCTGGAAGATATCCGTCGACTGGAAGTTTTCGATTGTTGGTGTTTACGTAGTTTAGCCCACAATGGATGAAGCGGACGGGTTAGTAACCTGGAGATAAGCCATCCTGTGTTTGGGAGTCTATCAGGTATAAACCTGCTGGCACACCGAATTCAGATTAGTAGATTTCGCTGGCTATGGCACGTATTGTGTATGCTCAAATGTCGTCTGCTGCGCCACGCTTTATTCGCTGTAGCCGCTCCGGTCTAAAGGAAACCGTGTGGAGGTCACTTATAACGTGTAGACGAGGCATGAAGAAATGCACAAAGCTTTTACTGAGAGTAGGTATCTTGGGTCTTTCAGGTTGGGGTCCAAAATACTCCGTAACCGCATGGTTGGAGACATTGAAGGATATGACAGTGGACCGACAGCAGTGGCGTTCTTGTTGTTGTTTCTTATCAGGTCAGAATGCTTGAACCGGTATGTATGCTGGGTTTGATTGTGCACTCACTGTGTGTTGACCATAGAGGTTCAACTTCTTCCCCCTCCCTCAAAATAGCTCCAATCCTTGTCCACTTTAAATTTTACCACTAGCTTTGTAAGCATTGCCTAGTTGGACATTGATCAGTGAAGTTCGCCCGACTGCATTTTTTGCTGTACGAACGTCACTGCAGCGGAGTACAGTTTTCGATTTGTATTTCTGCATTTCTTCAACTGTCAGAAATGCGCTGATGTGATCGGGTACTATTTTGGTTCATCTAAATCGGAACTATTGATTAAATGCAGTGCTTTCTTGCGGTTTGTTGCTATCTCGCATCAGTTTTCCAGGACAGTTGAGATTGATCGATCGATTGAATTGTAGGTCAAACGGATGGATGAATTCAAGAGCAAAATCGATCAGATAGCGTAATCGCATTTTGACTGTGTTTCAGTCTGAAAGACAAAACACTGACACAGAGTGGTCAAATGGTGATCGCTGTGGTGGTGGTGGTTTGACCAGTCGATGCGCTATTTTTCCGCGCATCTAGCAGTAACTAGATGGCTTGTTCTCATCAGCCAAAAGTACCAGGTTCGGTCGGAGGAAATCCAAACCGTTGGTGAACAATTCTGGGATATTCCAAAGTTCAGTCCTCCCATACTTATTTTTTATGTACATTAGTGCTATTTCCCCTACTTCTCTCTTCAGCTAAGCTGATGATGTGGTTTGATGCGAGGCCATCTCCTATTCTTCTGGTCTTTCACAATTTTCTGACAACTTGAAAGACGTTCGGCAATTTTCCGCTACATTCGATCCCTCTCTCTTAATCCTTTCAAATGTTTTGCATGTCTCTTTACATCGCCACGTGCTTCTTTCCCTTCGATTGGCTCTGAACCAGTATCCCGGGCAAGCTGTATTAAATACCTGTGGAATTTTATCAATGCTGATCTTTATTGGACCTCTCAAATCCAACATATTGTCAGTTAAGTTCCACGACTTCCTTTTCATATTCGTCAACTTCGTCAGTTCCGTATTCAGCAATCAATTATTTCCAAATTTGTGTACCAGTGTGTTTTTCCCGTTTTACTTTATTGTTCATCTGTTATTTTTCCCAATCTCCCAAAGAAAGATTTTAAACTACTTCGACGTGGACTGACCATCATTAGGCGCATCTCTTCAATCCCGCTGAAGGATTTGACAACTAACCTATGCGAACGTTATTTGAATGCATGTGGAAAGTTTGCACATCTTATCCACTCCACACATCAGCTTCACGCAGCTTAAACTTCCTGTTGTTCCCGTCCGTTAACTAGATCCCAATACTGTCGTATTCTCTGTCGAATAAAAATATATCATAACTCTACGGCACCCTCATTAGCACGTATTCTAGCTAACAAAGAGCAAGTTTTCACAGACTTTGTTAATCAGTTTTGAGTTTTTAAGTCATTTGTTTTTTAATTTCCTCCCTCTCTTCATCCTGTATTTTTTTGTATTCTTGTATATTTTTAACTGAACATACCTACCGAAGTTATTACGATAATAATAATAATAGTAATAATAATAATAACTAATCCAAAGGCTCTCAGCCACACAAACAAATCGGTTGATTGCACAGCACCTTTTTATGACAACTAGCAACCCCCAGCCGTCTGCTTCCTTGGTTGTCGTGTGGCATTCTATTCCGTAGCTCTGGTCGATGGTGTCTCAGTCAAACTTGTTAACCTCACGAGATCGTACTATTCAAACACTTGTGACTGAATTTGCATCTACGGCGAGGAGTTATGCGCGTTCGAGTTCGGATCTGTAGTGCGACAATGGTGCCCATTGTCTTCAATACGGTTCAACTTTTTTGTTGACTGGATAATGAGTGATTCGATGGAAGGATATCAGGAAGTTCATATCTCTCCAAACTTATAGCTCACCGACTTATAATTCGCTGATGAAAATAGAATCGTCTTTGGAGAGGACATGTCCAGTCTACAAGTAATCGTAGATCGCTCCAATCGACAGGTCTCTAAGGTTGGCCTAGAGGTGAACACATCAAAAAACAAAACGCCTGCGACAGTCCCAATTCATCCCGGGGATGCGTTACTACTAAACGGCGAACCGATCGAATTCGTCGAATGCTTTATAAATACCTGGGTTCAACCATACTCCCCAACGGTCAAGCTAAAGACGAAGTATGAGTGCACGTGGATGCTGCATGAAAAGCTTTTTTGCAGCCGAAATGAAATCACTCTAAAGACAAACATACAGATCGTAAAATATTCACATAGAAAACTTGGAAAACGGTGCCTGTGAAGAAATTTATTTTCGATATATCACATCAGACGGTTACATATATAAGGTGATCATAGTACAAATATCTGTCTGGCCGATTAGATAGCTCACTTGGTAATGATGACAGGCGAGCAAACAGTGCAAACGACTATGACAAGATTAGTGATAAGTCAATGCTATAGAGTCGTGGTGGGGGTGAGAGGACAAAGATCAAATGGAAAACGATAGGGAGATACGCCTAGCCTCTGTCACTCCGATAGGTGTAATAGGATCGCCTTACATATGTAACCGTCTGATGTGATATATCGAAAAGAAATTTCTCCGCGAACACCGTTTTTAAACATACTCATGTTCTCCACAGCAGTCCGTCCTATATTTCTGTACATCTGCAAAACCTGACCAGTTAGAGTCGAAGACTGTCGATGATTCAAAGTCTTCGATTACTGGTGCTTAAGAACCATTCTTATGTATCATATTTCACATACTTCTGACGCCTGACTGTGTCAAACAAATCACGGTACAATAATCTTTATGAAAAAGAAAAAATGTTGGCCTATGGGTGCGATACTGCCAGATTGCCCAGGCCAAGGCAAGTGATTTTTTTAAGGAATCCACAACCAGAGCCTTCGGCTAGCCAAAGTCTGACCCGCAAGACAGCTGGGCGGTGTGTGAAAACCGCAGTCCACCGGGAGCCGGTGTCCAATTCGTCGGATCATTCGCCCTTTGGGCGGGATCAAACTTCCAAGGTGCCCAATACACCTCAATGCCCAATTGAGCCGGTGACCATTGCCACAACCGGGAAGGTGTGTCTGCGGTTCGTACGCCTCCTCTTGGTTGGTTTGCAATCAGGGTTTTTGGCCAACTCCCCCAGGTGAACTACCAGTGGTCCACCAACCCGGTTGTAGCCCCGGATGTCGGCCTTTCGTCCTCTCAGTTTGGTGGAAAAAACACCTCCACGAGAAGACAGTGAGTAGAGCTTCCTCAGCATAAACAAGGGTACAAAGGCAGGGTGACCAATCGCAAACCTAGACACCCAACCCCGACAATACTGAGGCTTTTGGAGGCAAGAATTATTCTGAGCTTACGGTGTTACGCTTGGTAACACACACCTTCGTATTGTCCTGCTCAGTAATTCGCATGACTTTTAGTTAAACATAAACAATTTTTTACATCCTTTTTTGTTGATTAATTATAGAAATGCACAATAAACTTTCAGGAAGTGAGCCGCGGTCATACAAAGGATTCTAGAATGGAATACAAACAAGGGAAAGACGGGTGACGCTGTCGGGGTTCGAACTCCACTGCCCGAGGCTGTTGATCACAACGTTAACCTAATTGCAGTGGATGTTCAGTGATAGACTAGTGGGAGAGAGAGAGTACAACTCAGAAGTTGTAATCAACAGTCAGCATTAAGAATGCTACTTTTTATGAATTCAACCTGCGGGAACACGGGATTGGGCGCGTTCTACTTATTCATCCACCGACCTAGTTACACACGACACCGTTTCACAATACTATCGATCAGTTGGGCGTAATCCAAACTCTTTCCGTTGTGCTTAGTGCCACATCCGCTGTGCACACCACTCTGTCTGTGCATTGTGCCATGGCCGTTACTTCTGTTCTCTCACAGTTCATCGTCAGTCGATGCCATAAACGATAAACGAGTAGAACGGTTTCTGGACGGCCACGTTGTTTCTGTCTGCCTGCCTGCACACAATGCGTTTTGTCTGAATATGGAAAAGTCTACTGCGAAATTTCACCTCCTGTTTGTTGGCCAACAATCAATGGCAAAATGTGGGCACCACACGTGTTTTTGTACCAGCGCACTTGCGTGTGTGTTTGTGTGTGCAGTCGATAAGTTTCTGCAAACACTCGCGTATTTTGTAGGGTCAATTGTTTTGTGGAGTTGACTGATTAGGCACTCTGACTAACTCAAGATGCTCAAGCGGTCTGTATTCCGTATATGGGACTTATGTGAACGGATTGGTGGATCGTGAGAATGAAAGTATACACACAACAGCAGCAGCTTTTTGTCGTTCTGAATAAACTAATACAAAAGTGCTCTACATCAGTGGGCTCTAAATAAGGTCATTCGGTTTGCGGTATTCCCGGCGTCAGTGAGCGCACCCAGGTCGCAAGCAGTGGCGCTCATCCATCTAGCTACTCTTCATTCTTGCAATTTGAGTCTATATGAGTTCTCCTCCATCTTCCGCTTGAATTTGCTCTCAACACTTCAATCTTCATTCTGCTCTTTTATCTAAATGAAACTGACTGAAACTGAGCACACCCTGGTGGGAAACGGAAACTGGTTTTGAATGTGACCGAAGGCATTGCTTTGGTGTGCATTAGTTCGCCAATGTTTCGGGGTCAAATAGGAACTTCAGTACATGCTTCCTGTTTGGATTCGTCCATTCGATTGTTCAGAGGCATCGGGCATTCTCGATGGCCTCAGGCTTGGGTTTCACTCCTTGAAGTATCGTTAATTCCCCAAGAAATAAATGCGTTCAAATGAGATGGAAATGTTTGTGGTGACTGACAAAGGGCACTCTCTGGACAGCTGTTTCGTCCTATTTGTGGGGGGAGGGGGGAGGGCTCTTCAGCAGTGTGTGTACTTTTTGAGAGTG
Source organism: Echinostoma caproni (assembly GCA_900618425.1). NCBI lineage: Eukaryota > Metazoa > Platyhelminthes > Trematoda > Plagiorchiida > Echinostomatidae > Echinostoma > Echinostoma caproni. The sequence goes on from UZAN01050301.1 coordinate 15,090, forward strand.
TCAGTAGTCGAACCGCAAACTTCCGGGTTGGGACTTCAAAAATCCTCACCCCGAAAGCTACCCAGTCGACGGTCATTGTCACCTTGTGCGAATGGCTCAACCAGTCTAGACAGTGAATGTTTGAATTAGCCCAGTACTGTTTGTCGGTCATCACAAACATTTTCACCGAATAGGAAGAACTATTGTTCGAAAGATAAAATAACCCAACAAATACTGAACTAAAATCTGTGCAATTTGTCCTTGGAAAAGGGAACTTTTTCAGAACTAGGTGGTCAATCAGTCGGCAGGTTTCTCATGACTATTGCAAAAATACAAAAACAACAACAACAAAATCAAAACAGTTTCTGAGAAAATCCTCCGATTTGTGCCCCCTCTTTTGTGCCGTACTTGTCATGGTTGCAGTGAACTATCGACATGATTCTAATCTAGGTTTGTAGGATCATCAATTTTTCAGATTCGTATAGAAAAAGTTCACCTCAGTCATTGATTTTGTATAGTTATTAGTTAATAATATGGTTATTAATAATTGATAGTTGATTGATCTGCAACACGGGGTGTAGCTTTTGCGGACATGTTCCTAATAAGTTCAGCTCATTCGGGGAATCAAAGCGACCAATCGGCGTTGCGGTTTCTCTTCCTTGTGTCGCAAGTCAGAGAGTTATGCATTTGGTGCTCTTAAATGAGTCCAGAGTGCACAGTCCAGCGTGATTACACCACGTACCACTAAGCTTGAGACTTTGATCATTCCCCTTTTCCCAGTGAATCACTCTCGCACATGGGTTAAAAAAAGAGCCACGAAATCTATTGAAACAACAGATCTAAAGGATTAGTTAAATACATCGGGCGCTAATGACCCGCTGGTCACATCACTAGAAGGTATGTGTTCGTATCCCACCAACGCTGCCTGACTTTCCCCATTCTCCATGTATTATATGGCAGACCCTTTTGATTGACGACTTCCCCCTTCCTGAAAATTGTATCGTTTTATATTCAATAAAAAAGAAGTAAAAAAACGAAAAAAAAGAACCGAATAGCCCCGTCGTGTTTAGTACCGCTGGTTTCCACGAACGTTGTAACGGCCACCAAGGATAGCCATCAAGATGATCAAAGGATTACCTTACCTCACCTACGCGTACCGATTGCACCTATTTGGATCATATATTCCGCTCCGTGTGGTCGTCCGCTGCTCAGGTTGTCGCCCAACTTCCACCTCCGGGGAACATCATCTCAAGTTAGTGCTTCCGTGGGGTCGACCGGAATGTCTAAGTCGCTCTTCCATCAGAGTTTGCGCTACCTGGAATACTCTCCCATCTCTCGTCGTTTGAGCGCGCCAATTGTTGAGCAGACTTGATGAAAACAAAACCCTAGTACACCTCACATTCCTACACTATTGAAAACGCAAAGCAGTTGAAGACTACATTGTGTGTTATCTCCGTGACCGGAACTGTATGTGACTGGGCGGATCCCATAGTCACGAGGAACTGCTGTTCAGTGATGGAAACCGGCAACATAAGCCCCGCGGAACTTGAAGTGGAGAGAACCACATAAAGCCCCACTAGGTTAGGCGTGGTATTGAACAGGACAACAGCAAAGCTGCCTACCACCAAATTTGGGTGGTGGTGGTGGTGGTGGTGTTGGTGGTAGTAGTAGGGCTCGAACCTCGGACTATGGAGTCTAAATCACGCCGATGAAAGCGACTAAACCATTGCACCACCAACACCATTAAAGTGGCGTGGATATCCTATGGGAGGGGGGGGGGATAAAAGAAACATGAGCTTGTAAGCAATTCTCATCGTGAAACCCTCACTTTGAGGTGAAATGCAGGGGCAGGTTCGATAGAAGGACCTAGAGAAAGTGTTTTTGTGTAGCTTCACGCACGAGGTAGATGCTGGAATCCCTATTCGCACGAGGTACATAATATGTAGATAGCCCAGTTGTTCTGTTGTGCATAACCTCCGTCTCATTTACAGCGATCTTCCTCGGTTCTTGTCAGTTCGTAACTTTGTCTATTTCAGCTTTATCACTATTTGGCTAGTTTGAGCCCCCTTTTAATCTACTCATTGGATACGGACTGTTTCAGTTCGGTGCTTTCTGGCGAATGCGTTGATCAACGGAGGTGGAAATGCATGATCCCCCCTCCGTTTGTGATGTTTCACCGGAGGAGCAATGCTGAAGCTAGGCGTAGATTTTTAGGTAATCGCGGCCGTCCACTGGAACAAGTAGTCGACCTTCATAGATTACGCTGGTTGGGATGTGTTGCGCATGCCACCAGATAGGTTGCCGCGGCGAGCGATGTTTGCCGAGGCAAGTAGCAATTGGAAAAAGATCAAGGGCTGTCAAACGAGGAGGACCTGGCATGAGGGTGTGAAAACTCTAACCAGGGTCACACAGGTCTCGTTAGGCTTCTTTACTGGGACCTCGGGATGGTGGTAACCGAAACACTGACTAATATGGTTGAGTGTCGTAAACAATGACGTTCGTGCATCTACTCATCATTCTTGTAGCGTCGGTCTATAAAAGTTCGCTATCTTCCGCTTGAATTAGCTCTCAACATTCCAATCTTCATCCCGCTCTTCTATTCAAATGGGCAACCAAAAGACAGGAACCAAAACCGGCGCACGAAAGTGCACATGGTTAATGGTTGTAAAAACGGAGTTTCATTCTGGTTCATATGCTCAGAGAGGCGCATACAACAGGCATCTTGTGTTCATGGTGAGTGAGGAGGAGGAGACACTAAACAGATGACGAGAACAGCTCACAAACGAATGCTTGGAAACTACTCCTCACTTTCTAACTCCCTACCTTCCCCATTCGTCCACTAAATGGATGGTCAAAAGACGGTGACCAAAATCAAAACACGAATGGTCAAGACTAATTGTTGTTCAAACTGTTACTATCACTAACAACGTCCTACGTCAGGATATATCTGAGTGATAGACACTAATCATTAGTATGCCTCAAACATCCCAGTATGGTCGGGCGTGGGTGTCTCGGGTTGTGTCTAGTTACCATTCTCTTGCACCTCGCGAAATGTTCCCAGACGTTTCGAATAGCCTCTGACGAGGAAACCCTACTCACTGCCTTTTCGTGGCGGAAGTGTTTCCCCGCCAAAGTGAGAGAACGAAAAGCCGACATCCGGGGCTATAACCAGGTCGGCGAATCACTGGCATTTCATCTAGGGGAGTTGGATAAAAACCCTGATTCCAGAGTCCACCAAGAAGAGGTGTACGAGGCATACACACCCACACCTCGTTGTGATAGTGGTCACTGGTTCGATTGAGCGTCGAGGTGTATTAGGCACTACGGACGTTTGACCCGGTCCAAGGGGTGTATGATCGGATGAACTGGACACCGGCCCCCAATGAATTGCGGTTTTCGCACACCGCCCCGCTGCCTTGCGGGTCAGGCTTTCTCTAGCAGACTGCTCTGTTTGTGAATTCCCTAGGAAAATTTTGGCCCGGGTAACCTGGCAGTAGTATTCCACCCAAATGCAAATTATCGAACTTATTTCTTTCTACGCAGATTATTGTAGCGTGATTTGTTTGGCACACATTCTGGTCTCAGACTTGTGTCAAGTATAATATGTACTAGTATTATGCTTCGATTGACGAAAATGCTATGTATATTGCTCATAAGTGCTCGGGTCTAGCTACAGAATCAAAGTATGATAATCAGATTTTAAAATTGAACTCTTTCCTACCTTATTTTTGTTGTTGTTTGTCTACTTTTTCAGGTCCGTGTG
>UZAN01050303.1:0-12069 GCA_900618425.1 Echinostoma caproni
GTAATAAGTTACCAATCAGTCCTAGGAAAGGGGATCGAATTGCCTAGGCTTTCAAAAAAGGGCAACAGTTACGAAGAATGTGAGGGGGGACTTTTATTTTATTTTATTATATTTCACTCATGATTGACTGCATGCTTAGTGAAACCGCTTTGCGATTATGCTTGTTTTCACTCACAGGTAAGGCATAAAGTGCGTGCTGTTGGACCGCATGATTTATATACTACCTCGAGCTTTTTTTCAGTACCGTTTATCACCACAGTACTTTTCTGGGCGGACTGGAGAAGAGAGCGTATTCCCGCCACTACTGGCAGCGGTAGAGCACAGGTGAGACATTTTAGGCAGTTCAATTTTAGAATATATATTAAACCGAAGATTTCGCACTCACCATTATTCCTTTTGAGCTGATGATGAAATTGGAAAAAAATTAGTACCTGCTGTTCGGGCTCCTGGTCTGTGTACCTTTACGTTCTTTATCTTTAGCAGAACAAAATTTTTATAATTTTATCATTCAAAAGATATATTGAATTTAAACCGGATCGTTCTTATTTGTTCTTATTACTTAAACCTGACGGAGGAACTGATTCGATTAATTTAGAGAATTTCGTCGTGTGCACGCCCCCGGATTGTTTCCAACCAAGGCTCATCTCCCGGAGGTCAAAATGCACAAGCTGTAACACCGGCATTAGGCTCGCAACGAGATGAATACTTTCTCAATTTTTTAAAATTTTACTTCCTTAATTAAATATATATCGATACAAATTTCAGGAAGGGGGAATCCACCAATCAAAGGGCTGCCATTCACTAAACAATGGGGAATGTCAGGCGGTGGTGGAAGGATTCGAACACATCCCTGCTGAGTGATAATTTGGTAACGTTACCACCGGGCCACCACCACCGCGTATGTGTAAAGTGAGAAACGGCCTGGTCAACTGAGCGACTGAGCAAGTATGCCTCCATTCTACTTGTGGTGAGGTCCCGGAACGCGATCCTCAGTTTTGATTGATGAATTTGCCCACTGCGGCTAACGAGACCGAATCTGGTCCCCGTAGCTCTGGAGTGCCTCCTAGCCTTTCAGTTTACGTTTCATTCGCTCTGCAGACGAGGGCATTCACTTGCTTATTCGAACTTACGTTTACAAATCAGGTGTCAATCGGACTGATGCGATGCGAGTTAGAGGAAGAGATTTGTGATCAAGATCTTGGAAAATTTGACGCTGAGGATTTGATGATAAACCTTTCGAATGGTTTATTGTTCACTGCTTCGCGGGCCGGTTACTTCATTCTTGGTATCTTTCACGAACATATCAATCACGATCAAAGAAACACTTCCCTTTCAACTTGACTCCGGTGGCAAGGGTGCTATTCACCATCTCGTCTCTGCTATCTACCCCCCCCCCACAGCCCTGTTTTCCTGATCAGTCATCCGTTCATCCTAACTTCATTATAACCCAGTATTGTCTGGTTGATTTCCCAGGCAGACAATCCCTATTCGATGTCCCCTCAATTTTCCGATCCATCGCACGACCTGCTTTAGAGGTACAAAATTTTGTTGATTAACATGGCATGGATAGATAGCTGGACTGAACGAAATCCATTTGAATACAAGAGGGAATTTTTGAGTCAGCGTTATCTGGGGATTTGCGTTCTAAGGGTGGGACCACCTTTCATAATTAAATTTAAGTAAAAGAACTTAGGAACACTAAAGAATAAGATACAGTTATCTGAATTGTATTTGGTAGCAACTTCTTTTCTGGATATAGGTTTGATTTGATTATTTTATATTTAAAATAGAACAAAGAGTGGCGATCAAGTTCATTTTCAGTGATTCGTAATTATGCAAATACACCACAATAAATGTCACGCTGTTTATTTATGTATCAGTATTCAACTATAAAACCAGACACCTGTTTTGGGAAAGGGAAAATTAACGTAATAGGTTGTTTGGGGCCAATTTCGTCTTCGGACCGGATATGGGATTCTCGATGACCACATAATTTTTAGGTCATCCCATCGTTGGGATTAGTCAGGATATGGGGTATGTTGGGAGATGGACCAGGGGTGCCTATAAAAATTGGGGTTGCGCAGACGAATGCCTACCACTTTCGCTATGGTAAGCATCCGACAGCGAACCCTTCCTGATAGTCCACATTGAACCCTATACAGGGGGCGAAATGCCTTGGTCACATTTACAGTGTGATTTGTTTCAACTAGGTGCGAAACCACTGCACTAATAAGTGACCTAATCGTTCCTTTATTTAGCCATGTGTGGCGGTGATCAGGGATTCGTTCGGACAAACGCCCGATCGTGCGGACTATGTACGTTGTTCCTCATGAACACGTAAATGAGACGGCATAATCCGGCATTTTGTCCTTTAGTTACAACCACACAGTTGGCTGTGAAGTAAAAAAAACACATTGAGCTTTGCTGCTCTGTATTATCTCTACTAATGTATCCAGCCCCCTTGAACGGAAAGGCAATGTATAACGACCTCTTTCATACTTTGATCTTCTTCAAAATACCTTCGTCTTGCTAACCAGTCATTACGAATAGTATCTAAGAGCCGGAGCTCTTCCTGTATTCTGATTATATTTCACAGAAAATTTAACAAAAAGATATTACACAAAGTAATTTAGACAATGTTGTTATGGGTAATAATCATCTGATGAACTGCAGTTGTTTCCACAATAAGCCTTATCACCATTTCATTATTATTAATATTATTATTATTATTATTACATTTGGGAGTTTATTCGGCAAATATTGAGAGTTACACACAATAAATCACGAGGTTATAAATTACGTGTACATCAATATCGTGAATGAGTTTAACAGGGAAATACAGTTTACTCTATACGTCCAGTTCTCTTTATAAGTGTGTGAGTTCACTGTACGCGAAAAATGTTCTTTTTCAAATAACACCTGTTTGTTTTCACTTTTGGAAGTGGCCCCGTTGGATCTGATTGCATTTTCCACGTTAATCTAACGCGAACTATCGTTCACTGGTTCCTTTCTATTATCTTAATTGCAATGTGCAATTTTTCTTTTAAATAAATCGTTGGTGAGGAAACGGATAGAGTTGCAACTTACAGCCACAAGAGTTGTGCTTCAGAACTGACAGAGGATTTCCGGATACGCCCACCTGATGCGTTTTACACAACACGCGAACTCTAAAGAAAATTCTAACACGTCATCTATGCACAATAAAATAGGTATCCATAAGTTTCTGGTTCACAATTCCAGTTGCACTTCAACTATTGTGACTACATGTGCGGAGAAATTGGTTATTTGCCTTTATTTAACTCTGCATTTCACCATTCAATATGCAAATTTCTATCACCGATTTGTACTCGTTCTGAATTTACTCAGTTGAGTAATCGTGTCTGTAGTATTGCATGATCGGTACAAAGTGTGAAAAAAAATGTTTATTAAAATACGAGCTTCTTAGCGAAACTTTCTATCATGTATAAATCTATATGTCGGTGAAAAGTACAGTATGTCTGACAATGGACAACGCTAGATCATTCCACCAATCAGCTGATCCCCACGGAATCGCGTGCAGAACACTTTCGATCAGCTGAGTGACTAAATGATCTTCAAATGTTTAATATGAGTCACACTGTGGATATCACCTAAGTGAGAAAGAAAGTCACATTTGGTTGAGTAATCGCTGTGTTAGGTGGATATGTAACATCTTCATTGACACAATACACCAAATAATTTAATGCAATAAAGCCAATCGTCCGCCCAGAAACATCTTTACTCGAGTTTCGTCCTTGTTAGAGTTCATCAGTGTCTCGTATACACTGTCAGTATGCAGGGCAAGTGCCTTACCGTTGCGCAAACTAGCTGACAAACAATTCAAGCTTGTTCAGGTGTGATCTTTGCTGGTTCCAAGAGTGAACTTTCTCTCGTCATTACTGTGGAACCCAAGTAATCGACTGAATATCATGGAAGACAGCACCTTCTATTGGCAATTCCATAGTCAGTCCTTGTGTGAGTTAATTAGTTGGTCGGATGGTGACAAACACACCTTTCATGCAATGGGTCCGGAGTTCAAAGCTGGAACAGGACGGTGGATTTGTCCTACTGATGGGCTCGAAGGAGAGAAACAGGCCTCCAGGATAGGTGTGGTTTCAAGCTTAGGATCAGCAACACGCTTTAAGGTTCAATCCAAACTACTGTCAGTCAGATTTTATGTAATTCAATACCGAAACAATTCACTATGGCCCCTTACAGTTTCTCAATTCAAGGCTAGCTGCAGCGGTTTCCCCTTCAGCAGGAGACGAATAGCAGATGAGTGTATAACAAATTAATGTAAACGTCACTACTCTTCATTTCCTCAAGGAATGTTATCATAACAATGCGCTACCCCGTACACAATCGACCACGTTGAATGAACCAATGGGCATCATCCAAATTCACTCCGAACTCCGAATTACTTGTTGGTGTAACAGANGTAACAGAAGCCTCTGTCAAGACAGAGCATGATCAAATTCACTGCAGTTTGATGGAGTTATGAGTCGGTTAGCAGTAATTTCATTCACACTTCATCCAAAATGAATGCAGGTACGGTGTTCATCTATTTTCACTCGCATCTAAATGCTTGTCAATAAAATAATCTGAAATCTTTGTGAATTTCATGTCTAATTGATGAAATGTAATGCCCCAAAAGGAGATGACTTCCATCGCATGTCGGATCCACGAGATTCTGCGACATTTCGATTTATTTACTCCTCATTCATTGGGTTTGAATTATGTACACAAGGAATCATTGGTCTTATTATTCCTTCACTACCCCTTTGTCTTGTGTAATCCTATCTGATTTGGATAGGTAACACATCCCCTATTTTGTTCAATTCCACTTAACTGAGTATATATCCTATGTACCCCGAAAGATGAATAATCAACAACTACTGTGCCAAATTATAACTAATTAGGCAAGCAAAATTACTCCGGAATTTAAGTAAGCAAAAACAAAACAGAACATAGTTTACCATATGAATCAGTTAGGATAAGCAGCCATGCGTTCTGAGTTACTAAGATATCGGGCTAGACAAGGCACTAAAGAAGACCGATAGGTGGTTGCACGAGCAAATATACGAACAGTTATAGCTCGGTCGGGTGAATGAAAAGGACGCGCACTGTATAAGATTTGCGTGTGACGGATGTGAAGGATTGTTCATTAGTTTTGTAGATGAGGGGAGGCATGAGTTTACAAGTTGTGAAATGATAAAGTGACAGAGAATTTTTGCGGAAAATCCGGGTAAATGTGCTAAGGATTTGGAATACAATTAATTTACAGTCGTTTTCAAGCATTCCGGAAGGACTACAGGGATTTCCAATAAAACCAAATGGGCAAAATACAAGCAAAAAGAAAAAGGTGAATCAGGAGGCGAGGAACGGATAAAGTTTCAGGTCTATGACATAAACAGATATTGTTCTGATCTTTCCAAATATGGAAATAACGTGATCAGAGTAACAAATTGTGAGCGAATAACACACCGCGATACCGAACATCTGGATTATGTTCGTTTCTGCTATTCAATCCAATCTCGTAGTAGATTGTACCAACCGTGTGAACCGGGAGAGAGAAAAAGGAGTTCCGAGTTCTCTAGAAGTTTTTTTTTTAATTATCGGTAATAGTAATAGTTGTTCTTTTACATTTGGCCAGATCACAACACTTGGTGTATCTGAAAAATGTCCGAATCGGCTGAATCTCATTGTCTGGTTGTTTTAAAACATGACAGGCATATCATAGAATCCAAACAGAACAAACTTTGTGTTCAAAACTAGTTCCGTTTTGTACCGGGGAAAATACGCGTCTGATCAGTTGCAACGAAGCTGACTTCATTTCCAAAGTGACTAAAATGAGGTCAGACTTCGGTTATCCTGGTTTGTTAACCATAGGTGTGTGGTACATTGAATTCATACTCGAAAAGATAAAATATTACGTTTTTTGCAACCGTGCCAAGGTTATACTATCTGTCCGCTCCATAGAAATCCCTTTTACCAATTCCAGTATTGACGCTATGATTTTGGGCGTAACTTAATTGGTCTATTTACGCAGATATCCATTATTTCCAACGGAGTGCCGTCTATACAACATTCCAGTCAGCCATCTACACGTCCCCAGGGACCATGACTTGTCAACTGGACCAAAGTACTTGTAACCGTTCATCCGGCTGACTGCTCTGGATATCTATTACGGCAATTTGTGGTATTGCACTGAGCGATCTGTGGATGAGTCAACGGTCGCAGGTAGCATGAACGTATGGATCTCAGAGCGCGCGCACGAGAGAGAGAGGAGAAGGTGGCTATCAGAGTAACCAAAAGAAATCGCTCGTTATCAAAACGATATGCGGCACCAAGCCCGTCCAGATTTTTATCTCATCGATATTTATTGTGTTTTCTATGATTGAAAAAAGGAATTCGGAGATTTCAATGCATCATGATATCCCAAAAATTGACCCTCATTCTTTACGTATAAGTTTGAGAATGTTTTGGAGGGCGGTAGCAAAATTTACATGCGAACACGATGCCTGTTCTCATTCAGTTTTAGCCAAAACCCGCAATCCGTTAGCCTTGACCCAAATTCCTTCACCAAAAATCCGTGGTTCGTTAACCTCGAAGCACAAATTTAAGTCATACCGCTGTAGATAAATCAGATCAAAAAGTATCGGAACATACTGAAACCAACGAATGATGAAATATTTTATTCTCTACAAATGTTGATGTTGCAGAGTTTGGTTAAGAAATCCGAGGGTGTGGTGATCGTGTGCTTTGCAGCTGTCCATTCTAACTGTGTCATATGTTTCAGCGTTAGTAAACAGAGGATAAAAAGTGCGGTGGACCGTGAACCGGTGGATTAGCAATTCCAAGGTCACTTCTATTGATGACCAGAAAAGATATAAAATTGGCGAGGGGAAGGTTACAGTTAATACATTTTGGACAATTTCAAATTATCAATATCCGTCCGTTGTTAACTGAGGAACCATATCCATGTGTAATAACCGCAATAATAATAATAATAATAATAATAATACCTCCCCTTATTGGTCCCACATGTAACTGTATGGACATGTGTGTGGGTAAATGCTTAAGTCAATTTGAATTTCAGTCAGTTCAACCCCCGAGGACTTGTATTTCATTTCCGAAAGGCCTTTGCCAAATTGTTGGACGCAATCCTGTGTGGCACAACAAACACCTGTGTGGTATTCTGAATGACAGGTGTGGAGTTTGAGTGAATAAACAATAAGCCTATTGTTCCGATTAACGATGAAGTCATCCAGCGTCTGGTGGCGAACCACAGATAAACATTTGACGCCAAAACGTTTCTTTTTTGCAATTCCTTATCACACTGATTTATGATAGCCAATTTCAAACCCCGGTTCACACTGGATGTCCTGAACCCACTATCAGCTTGCATTTTATCTGCCCTAGCTAGGTGGCATCAACCTGTGGGAATTTCTATTTACAACGATGATGCGTTTCATAGTGTAGTGGACAACTAAGCTTTTATCTCTTCTTTCATGACCACCACCACACACCCGCACCCTCCACCACCCCNCCACCCCAAACCCCGTATCCCCCCCCCCACCTCCACCACCAACATTTTACTGCACAATTTTGCAAACCGCCGGCAGTTCACTCGCTTTCGTGGCAAGCAAGGTATTATCCTATTGAAATGATGACTGTTTTCTATCCCAAATGAAAAGAAATATGTATTATCCAGTGAATTTTGCCGCGTGTAGAGCAAACAAATCGTAAACCGGAAAGCTGAAAGTCAGAGCAGCTATACAGCTGTTTCGATCTGACTGAGTCTCATCAGAAGCAGTGCGAACTAACTATGGATGATGAACCCGGAACATCGCTTGTAGAATGTAGACACACTCAAACACCGGGCAACAGACCGTTCCCATTGCGCATTTACACCGGTATATGACATCTCGTACAACTCAGCCCAAGCCTCCCGACAATTATGTCGCAGTTGGAAACATTTCAAATCGACCATAGTAGTTGTTACTTAAGAGTATTTTAGGCACAGTATTGAGAAACAATCAGATCGCGAGAGCTGTACAGAGCGTTTTCTAGCTTTTCATGCCACGCTCCATTTGCTCTGTACACGAGGAAATCCACTATATGAGTGAAAGAAAATAAATATCTTACATCAGTCGATCGATATCCCTAAGCTAACCTGTGTCTACGCGTCAGTGAGAATTTTAACCACCTACGTGTGATCGGTTCGGACGAGCAATTTTCATTCCACTTGACCTTTGTCAATTGCAGCCAACCTTGCCGTTCACAGTGAATCCGAGATGTGCAGTCAAAGTATGTCAATAAGTGCCGCTCCAGGGGTCACAACAGGACTAGGAGTATGTGGTGAACTGAATTGTGGAAAAGAAATCAAGACCGGAATCTTATGCACAAACTGTATACGATTCCTCGTGTGCTGAACTATCGGCAAAACGGGTAAAACTATTAGTCTCACAGACAGACCATTTCTCGCTCTGCGGGGAATGCTCCAAGCTGCCCATTATCAAATGTACAACAGATATCACACAGATTTAAAAACCTAGAAGCAGTCATCGAGACCAGGGCCAAAATACAAATTGCATCTTTTCAAGAGAAGATAAAGACCCTCAGTTCCCAGATCACTCCCGAAAGCCCGAACCCAAGGCCGGCCAAACGTCCAAGATGTCTTTTGTAAAACAAATCAAGAGCTAGTGCGCATCATTTCCTGTTTAGTAGCTACGAGAAAACCAACGGTCGATGTTTCGATACCTGTAGTTAAGGTGCTGCCACCTAAACGTCACTCACAAGCTCCTATACCTGTCACAAATGAACAAGAGAGTAGGTGGCAATACTGCACTCACTGTAATTTATGCAAGTCTTCCTGAACCCACAATTCAACCATTGAGAGAGAGGCAACAGGACGAGCTTAGTCGCCCGTTAGAGGTATGTGCCCGGATGGGTGTCGAAGTCAAACCGGTGAGCCTCAAACGTCTCTAGCGCCAACCAACATCACCTCACATCGGAGAATTCAGGTTACTTCATGTGACGTTGAAAATGTTATTCTTTCTAGTTTTCTCATTGCAGTACCAGAATTTTACTGGACTGACCGCGGACCGAGCGTGTACACTGACGGAACGATGCAGCGATGCAGACAACTCGCTGGTGATTCTTATACACAGACAGCCATAGCTCCCCGAATCCGATGAATCCAACTGCCGAAAAAATGATTTGAACGAATGATGCTTTATTTAAGCATTGTTAGACTGCCGCAAAGTCTCTACCATGGCAATTAGACGCCTTCCTCGTTCTCCCAACTATCGCGGAGATGGTCCGAAAATACTGTAAGTAACCCTTAGGACACCAGAAATGGTAAACACAGCTCTACAATCCTGGTACGAACACACAACCAGAGCACCCAAAGAGTTTGTGTAAGACCAATGCTGATTTCGGGACCGAAAAAATGTTTCAATAAAATTGCACGTGAAATACTCTAAACTTCATGCTCCGCTCCGACCCCGTGAAACCAAAGCCAACAAACACCTACGACAGAAAACGTGTGCCGACCGACAACGGAGAAGTCGGCCAAATGACACCCATAAATTCCAAGGGATTTCTTCACTGACAACGATTAAACTATTCCTACACCAACGCTCAGGGTTTTCTCAGTAAATTTCCAGAAGTGGAACTACGTTGTTGGACCGGTCAGTGGGATCTCATTGCCATAACCGAAACCTGGTTGGTAACCGACATTTCAGACTCCGAGCTGCAATTACCAGGCATGGAGGCGTGAGCGTTCAATGCAAGGTGAGAGCGCATTGCTCTATTATCATAACAGCATGCAAGGCGAGAAAATTGATTGCCTGTTCCCTGCTTCAGATATGTTGTGGTGTAAATCAAAGCTAACGCAACATAATATCGAGTTAATTGGTGTATTTTATCGCCCTTCTTCATCAACAGATTCATCAAATGAGACTGTTGCAAGCAATTTCTTACTTCCCGTCATTGAATTTCACCCACGTTCTAATTATTGGTGACTTCAACTGCCCACAGCTGGGCAATATGACGACCGCATGTATGCTGTTTGAACAATAATTCATGCAGTTCATCCAGTCACATCCGTTATCCAATCATGTGAAGGAACCTACCAGGTTTGGAACCAACCAAATTCCGTCGACTTTGGATATAGTACCGACAAATGAAGAATTAATGATAGAATCAATAACAATCGCAATTCCGTTAAGGCGTTGTGATCACGCTGTATTACTGTCCGAATACGTCTACTATGCATCAGTAATGATGATTTCTTCGAATTCTTTTCGCATCATAACTGAATGTGCAAGACTAAACACTCTTGCTCATGGAATCCAGTGAATCTCCCCTGATATAGGATTCTAATCCTCTGGAATCCTGAATGACATTTACTAAAAGTATTACAACATTGGTGGCTTCTGTTATATCAATCAAGCGTCTATTCCAGCCGACTATTCGAAAATCAGTAATTCGCAATCGAACTAGAAAAAGGATAATGCAAAGGGACTTTTACTGGAGGGAGTTCAAACCTTGTCCGTGCCCCAGCACTTGGAAGCTTACAATCTCTTTCGAAACCATTGTACCGATTTGGTGCGGGAAGACAAGCATACTTATCTTGACTCGCCAACGAGGAAATTTATCGCAAATACTAAGCTATTACATAAGCTTCGCGGAAAGTCAAACATGGGGTTCCGATAATAAACTTAGCAGGACGTGTTTTAACGACAACAAAGGAGGCTGCAGAAATGCTTAGACTACAGTACTCTCAAGTGGTCAATGCGCCTAGGTTCGTACTTTCCCGTGTGCTGGACCATATTCCTTATCCGTTACTGGCAGATATTATCTTTTCTCCCGAAAGAATAAAGGCAAGGCTCTTGGATTTAAAGAAGAACTTATCAACGGGTCTAGATAACATGCATCCACAAGCCCTTGTCACCCTGGCAAGTGACATAGTCGATCCTTTAAGTGGACTATACCAAAAACTTTTTGAAGATACTATGCTTCTTCAGTTGTGGAAAAACTGTGTCATTTCACCAATTTACAAAGGTGAACCCCGCTGTGATCCAGCCAACTACCGACCCATCGCTCTCCTTCCAGTGTTGTCAAAAGTCATGGAACCCATTGTTACGGATTCTGTAATGAATCATCTGGAGAATAGTGGCTTGCTATCCCCAGTCCACAAAGGGTTTCGGAAAAATCGGTCACGCGAAACTAACTAAATTTTGGCTCGGAACGATTGGACCCATACTGTAGACCAAGGCAAAGCCGTAGATGTTATTTAACTGGACTTCTTTAAAGCATTTGATAGGGTAAATCATCAAATACTGATACGGGAGCCGCATAACTATGGAATTCGTGAGCTTGTACTTGGCTGAAGCGAGGAGTTTCTTCACCTACGTACCATGTCAGCTCGTGTTTCCGATTCACTTTCTGCTCCAATAGATGTCAACCGTGGGGTTCCACAGGGATCTGTGCGAGGTTTAGAAGATTCATTTGATCTCCAAAACGCCCTTGACGAAGGCCACAGATAGTCTGTCTGTAATGACATAGAATTTAACGTTACCAAATGCAAAATGTTATCATTACATCAGAATGGTCGTTTTCCCTACACTCTTGGACACGAAGCTCTGCCTCATGCTACATCCGAGAAGGATCTGGGAGTAATCATTCGCACAGACATCAGTTGCTCCGCAAACTGTTCCAGAGCATCGTCCATGGCAGTAAAACATGATGGACTGCTTAGACGTGTTTTTGGATCGTTTAGCCGGCTTTGTTTCTACGTCTGTTAGCCACATATATCCGTCCGGGTACCCAGTTCGGGCCTGCAGCGAGATCAGGTGCTCCAACATCAGCGGAGAATGGCTACCAAGATGGTAAAAGGTCTACATTCCGATACCTATGACGAAAGATTACAGCTCTTGGGGCTATATTCGTATCAATATCGTCAAATCAGAGGTGAAATGATCTTACTTTATCGGATTTTCCAACAGCTCAACCATCCACGTTCTGAGAAAACGAGTCGGTGAG
>UZAN01050304.1:0-12375 GCA_900618425.1 Echinostoma caproni
TTACGGCGGATTCACTTGAAGTTACAACGGATTCACTTGAAGTTGAAAAGGTATAGACCAAAACAGTTCTGGGAAATCTTTTTGTCACAAATGTAAGCATCTTGATTCATATTTACTTCACGAGGATCGCTTCTGTTGATCACACCCAAACTGTTGCAACTTTTACCGAATTGAGAAAAGAAATACGATTGGGTTTACTCAATGTCATCATACCCCATCTATTTAGTTGTTATTGAAAACTAACCCCAATACTTTCAGATGTTAAGCGAAGGGACGAAACTCTCATATCTAAGCTGATGGTCTGCCAGGAACGAGAGCATAAATCAGTTTAAATGAAAGTAGTACGTCGATTGTGAAAAGTTCAGTAGCCTCGGTGGGATTCGAACCCACACATGGACGCCGCCTACGCATTGTAGGCGCATGCTCTACCAGCTGAGCTACGAGGCCACACCGATAGCACTGATCTTTTCACATTCGAATTTACCCATACAACTTACAGTGGCATGAAATTAGGTGAAACTAAAATTGAAAATCTCCGATGAAAAAACCCGGTCAACGCCGACATGGGCAACTGAGTGCTATTTGGCTTGTGCCAGTGTGCCGAATCGATCGGAAGGACATAGATCCCAGTAGGCTAAGCACCGGCCTCTTGTGGATAGCCGATCCCATGAACTGACTTTTGTGAGTTCAAATATCAAATACGGAATACCGTATTTTGACGTTCTAGTTCAGCTTGGACAAACGAATAGGTTTGCATTACGCAACTAGTGTCTGCGCTACATTATAATGATAAACTGGAAAGAGTGACTTTCTAAAAAGGAAATCCGTCGGAACTGCTCTTCCATCGAAAGACTACTGCCACACCGTCGTCTCCGGTAGTTCGGCAGCAAACACCACGTTCGGGGTCACACCAATGTCCCGGTAGCAAACTGAAAAACCGGACCGACTGGATCTGAATTTGCGATCGGGAGTGAATTTCACTATGCACCAAATTAACCACTGTACACGAGTAACCGCTATCAGTAACATCCGCTAAGCGAACTTATTCTCACGCAGGTGGGTGGATAGATGCGCAAAAGCAAATGATATTGATCCACCCTAACGTGGGAATATTAACCGCGTGATTCGGATGGTGAAGGTGAATTTTAAAACTCAGGCCACTACACTCCAATCACCNTCACCTAACCCAGTAAAATACGACGTCGACGAACACCACCACTTTGGTATAGGACCCTTTAGCCCGTGTCCGCGAGGTAATTTATAGCAAGGATAGGATTCATCAGAATTCCAGGGTTTAGGAACTGTAGATTTCAGCACGCAATCAGACAGAGGGACCGAGTGACGCGCGTAGTCCTGAGTCCGAAATGACGACAATTCAAAACTGTCTGGCAAAATGGTACTAGTAATAAACACAAGGTAAATACAAACCTCGATTTGTGAAGTATCTGGATGTGTAAGAGCACATCGCCAAAGGCAATTCGTTAAGATGTGTCCATCGAGAAAACAAATGTAAACATGCCAAAGAGGATGCAATAACACATGACAATGTCAAGGGAGTGGCCAAACAAAACAAACAACAAAATAGGTCAGAATATCAAGTGACAAGATGGAGCAGTGTCGAGAGCGGTCACTTCAACATACATACGAATACTCGCACGGACGTAGAGCGAATGTGTACATGAGAGTCAGGTTAAAAGAACAAACAATCAGAAATCAAGGATGAAGGACTCATGGTCTCGGTGAACTCCGGTTTATGTGAGGGAGAGAAAATAAGTCAATACGCTTTATCGGATCTTAGTTGCGAGGGAAACAGTCGACCTAATCAATAAGCTAGCTGGATCAGCCCAAGTGTAGCGCGAAAATGAACATGAATCAAAGGTAAGACAACGGTAGACAATGCACAGATGGATAAAGTAGCAAAACCAGGTTCGAAGAAAGCGATTTCGAATCGGGGACCAAAACAGAATCAGCAGCGCTCTCGAGAACAAGTTTCATCCTTCCAGGAAACATATTACACATTCAAAAAAATCATGTCGTACTGAAGCAAATCCATGGCTATTTTTCAAACATAGCAACGATTAAAATTAGTCTGGTGGGCAACGCATGCACAACTTACACGTAATCCCCGAAAAGGCATGTCTGAAGTAACAGCACTTGTGATTCTGGCCGGTACCTCTGCAGTTTACATAACTAGCAATCCCTGAAAAACATGGACGGCCTGTGGTCAACAAAACACGCAAAACTACAATGTGGTTATGTTTGCGTGATTGAAGTGTGTCACTATTGAGTAAACGGCTGTAGGGTGCAAGATATAAACCTTGACGTCATCCAACTGTTGTGGTAGATAGACTACCTCCCCTTTTCTATTCCCTGGTACAATGTCATACCTCTTCGGTTGGGGCCTAATTTTTTTCGTCAGTCCGAGTACCACGGCTTAGGCTGCCGAATACCGTGCAGTACAGTATTTTCCATCGATTACAATCGATTGGCAGTGCTGTGACTAACTACTGCGCGTTGCCCAACTAATGGCGGAAAATCGTTCTCCCCAATATGGCTAGGTGTTATTAGATCGTTTCGTCTCCTCAATCGTTGACTTAAACCAGGCTGGGTTGATCAATCGTGTTGAACGTGTATATGCAACCGCAAGAAACCAAGGCTCATCTATTGCGAAACGCCACATGGCAAAACACGCAGATGACCCTTTCTTCTTTCAACCCACTTTTACGCAACCGCAGTGCTTCCTCCGGCAGTTAGTGAAGCGTTGTTTCTCCAATTACATCACCCAATTTTATGCGCCCAAAAGTTGTTAACATGCTCAACTGATTGACCGTGGAGTTGACCTTTCATCTCGAATTTGGGTGATCTTTGTTTGCGTATACACGATTGTTCAATACGGTTGATCGGCCCAATGTGTTGTACATAGGCCGGTTTGTTTTACGTCTGCGACCGAGGAGGTTAAATTAAAAGTTAACATATGTCTTCTTTCCGCATTGCTAAAATGGACTAAGGGAACCCAATACTTTGGAAATTATTCCGCCTAGTGCGCAGTATACTAGAGCAATAAATAGATCAAACGAATGGCAATAAGTTAAGTAGCCAAATGATCTAATATGTACAAAAGAGCGGTCAGTACGTAGTTGTGGTGGTGCAGAGGCATCATAGACCATCTGTGCTTTTGAGCGGTAGCGATTGGCTCTTAACTGGCAGGAAATGTCATTGGTCCTGGTGACAGTAGTACTCACTCATAATTGCGAAATCAACATTACCTATTTGGCATAGATGTGTTGTGTGAACGTATGTACAAACGGGTCACTCTTTTGAGGGGTGTCTCGGTCAGAGATAGAAAATATAGATTTCTAGGGGTAATATCACAAAAAAATGACACGAGGGACGAAAACGAAAGGGAGGGGTTTGATTCCACATAGCAAGTGGTAGTGGTCAGTAATAGCGATAGCTGAAGTGACCTGCTACAGTTCATTTGTAAAGAGCTTACGAGCGTACGAAGGGAATCACGGAAGAGGTGAAATAAATTAAGGTAAAAAAACCGGTACGATATCGAGTCACCCCGCGATTTGTTCAAACTAGGTGAGATTCACACGTTTGTTTTCTCTGATTTATGACACGATGCGAATAAAAAAATCTATCAGATGAGCTCAGAGTCCGAACCGGTGAAGATGATAAGAGAACAGAAAGCGAGAAAAGTGTATGGAAGATGGGGAATGAAAATATTTAAAAAATCAGTCGGGAGGAATAGGGTGGTAACAAATAGGTCAAGACAGGTGTTTGAAGTGACCCAAGTAGTATTTTAGTTATCACTTAACAATTACAGTAGGAGATCACTAGAATTAACTACCTCTGAGAAGTGTAGTGTCTTTGGTCCTGAAACAATGCGGATTGAGATCACCGAACCACAAACAAACGTAAACATATATGGCACGATGGGAAACGGTCACCAATTGCCAGATGAGACCCGAAACTGGTCACGGAATTCGTCTTTGAGACAGAAAACTTTGACTGGTTCGTAGATCATCACTAGCCAGAAGGAGAAGATCCCGGTTTGAATCAAACGAGCAGAAAGACCTTTGACAAACCACCGCACACCTTCTGTGGTCCACAGAGTGCGCACACTTTCAGTGAAACAGACGTGACCGACCTAACAATTTGTGCGAGAAAAATATGACAGGCAAAAAGAAACAGTTGGTGAGAGACAAACTTCGAAACAAAAAGTGCAGGAAAGAACGTTATCGTATTGTTGAATAGGATATGAGATGAAACCAAGCAAGACCCATGAGTGAAAACAAAGTAGATTGTCTTTGATTGAGGACAACGGATAAAAGGCATTGATTCCCTGCAAAGAAACCCATAATGGGAATGAATTAAAGCACACGCATTTCGTAGCTTTGGTGAAGCCGATGAGCATCAAACAAGGAGAATACAAACTTAAAAAGGAAATTCAATATGACAGCGAGGGGAAATAAAGTCGTGAATATAACTCCAATACATCAGAAGCTCCGCTTGGCATTGGTTCCGTTGTCTGTTTCGATTGGCAATGTGTAACGTCCATATTGGCAATATCCTATTTGATTGCACCCATCCTCTACACATTGACTTGTGTGCATGCAAATCCCACCCCTCTACCCGTTCTAAGTACAAACTTATCCCGTCTCGCATATCCGCATACGGAAACTCTTTGGTACCCTATATTGCCCGGATACTGACCGACAAGGAAAATATTCGTTCTGAGCTTTCTAATGCATTTATAAATTAACTCATATTTTTGTACGTTTCGCATCCCACTTTTTCACCTGTTTTTTTACCAGAATTGTAACGGTGGTCTACTTTTTGGCTGAAAGCTTGTATACAACTCGCTAAAGTTTGAATACAATACAATAGGATACAGACAGGAGAGGCAGTCATAGACCTTCCTGTGATAAATTCATCTATGTTGGATGTCAGAGCGAATCGCGCACTTCGGGCATGCGATCATATCAAACACTTATCAGTTGGGACGCGACGGAAAAAGTCGGCTTACATATAGCTGTAGAAAGTATTCCCCTCCNCCCCCCCCCCCCCCCCCCCCCACATGCACTGTATGGAGACGAAACTGACAACCGGAACACACCCGGTTTCACAGAACACAATTGTGGTGAACCAAAACATCCAAGCATGCAATCTTACAGAAACCGCGCGCATAGATGAACAATACAGTAGAATGCGAGAGAAGCGGCGAGTACCTGGTTGGTGATGTGAATCAATTTCCGGTTGCTCGTGTGTGTTTATTTGGGCGTCAATCATAACTCAACAGCTATTTTGCTTACCATATACGAAGTTAAGATAGTAAAACAGATCTTGTATTCCTAAGGACCCATTGTGGGGACCTAGGCATTCAAAAACTAACCCACACAGTGTCTCTAGCAGAATGCATTTGGTAATAAACTAAGCGATAGCAGGATTAACTATTATCCAAGTGAACCCAAGTATAGTTGGAGGCGGATCTTTTTTGGTAAATGCATCAGTTCGCCCCGTCACTGCTTTGGAAAGATATCAAACTGGTCTGCTTTTACGACCCATGATTGGAAAGACAAACTCGCGGCTTCCTTGAATCCAGAATGTTTCCACTGAAACACAAGGATGAGAAGACTGTAACCTGTTGGGTGAAACGCTAGTTCTATTAAAAATCATCAATTTCTCCAGCGTTTCAAACTGTTTTTAACATTTACTTGTTAGCAGCGGTACATGGGTTGTTACTTTTTTGCTAAACACCACTCAAAATTCATTTTAGTGCAGAATCCTCAGATGTCCAATCAACCACGCACTCGGGAAGCATTTAGCCCAAGGTCAGCTCTGGTTAGAACGTATCCAACGGTCCGGATTCAAACGTAATGGAAGGCATACTACCGCTGTGTCAATCAGATGAGACCGGAGCTAGCCAGAGTAAGTGAGTCGAAAATTTTCAGACATTTTCAAGTGATAATCAACCGGTCAGATTTGAGGAGCAAAAGCAACAAATGGAAGTAGTTGACTCTCTAACCGAAAGCCACCAACAAATCGGGTCTTCCTTACAGCTTTCAGTAAGTCTTCGTGGAACCCAATGGGCTGTATTCCAATTTTACATCTTGGTTCACTTACTTGTGAGTCCATAAGCAACAAATTTTACATCAAATCACATAGTCACACTTCTGATTGCTCATTGGTTTATTCTGTAAGCACTCTCATTTTCTCCATCAAGGTTCCGGAATAAAGAGAGTATACATATGTGAAAGAACACTTCATGTAAACTCGACTAATCTTAGGTGCCTGTTACACATAGGGCTGCTTCTCATTTGCGTAGTTGGGAAACAGCCTTATAGTACCAGTCGTGGGCATAATGTTGTGTTATGATTGCGGGTTTAAGGCCAGCTGGTTGTGTTGATCGCTCAATTATGCTCTCCCTTGCTTTACTTGTCACTAATGCGTGCGCCGTACTTTGTATCATAACACACGCCGAATGACAGCGTTCTGCTTGTTTTGCTGTGTTAGCGTGCCGAATATACATCTGTGTATTCTCCACCCGGTGTCTGGATGTGTGGACTTAGTTGTGAGCGATACTGTGCTAAACAATATGCTGTACTGGTAGCTTCAATTACGTTGATGAGCGAGGATCAACTAATCTAGGAGAGGCGTGTGTGCTGGGTTGTCACTTCAGAGTGAGTGATGGAGGGCGCTGAGCATCATGGACCGGCCGTATTAAACGGTCTCCAATGGATCACAATCTTAATACACCGTCACGCAAGTCACCCCTTGAATAACTGAAGGCTCAAGTAGTGAGTCATTGAGAAACTCATCTCCTTTGGTATGAGCAAACTACTGACAATGTACCTACGACCAAACGAACCTACTGGGAATGCCTACACAATCAATGTAGTGATTTGTATGAAATAACTTTACGTCAATCGATAGTTGTGATCAATAATTTTTGACTAATGATTGTAGTGGCAGTATTCACTGGGATTTGGACTTGGGTCTTTTGGAATATAGCTATCTGACCACAAACATCGAACTGATGGCACCGATGCATGCAGAAGACATCCGCTAGGGACACTGAATCGCCACCGCTAAGTGCTCGAGGTTTTGGATGACACAGTGAGAAGACAACGAAAAAGTGGCAAATTTGAGCACTGAAAAAGCTAAGCAAAGACTGAACAAACCTGCATTCGCACCCTAACACAATCAATTGGATTCACAATTGTGGCTGCAGCAATACCCGCCAGTGGAGCGGAGAGCAACTGGATGGCCAATCGAGGAAGTCGACTACCCAACTGGATGGATGAATCAACCCGCTCAGAGGGCAATTGTTGAGACGATGATCGGAAAGGTCCTATGAGAAACGGCTCGGAGGGCAGTGACGCGATCAGTCCTGTTTGAATAAACAACAATAGGAAGTAAATGAACAGCGAAGATATCATACAATATGAGCAACTTCCGAATACAGCATCTCATTCCAATGGTTAAAAATAATGAAGTCCTGTTTCCAGAATTTTCAAGTTTGATAATGTACCAGGAAGGGTGAATCACGTTGATTGAAGGAGATAAGCAGTCATTGATCAGATTAACTTAACCCGAATGAAAGAAGCACATGAATGATTAAATAACTGACGTTTCCCTAATCACTTGCAAGGGAAAGGAGCCGCAGAAGCGCGGTCTGCGAAGGGATGCCCCCCACGACTCATGTGGTAGTTTTGCCAGCTTAATGAGCTCCTAAAGGACAAAAACTGTTTGAACTAGAATCTACTGACACACCCGGTGGATGTGCAAGAGCTGAATTCAGACAGATTACCGCGAGTGTCTGTTCAAACGGTACTAAATATTCATTCTCTTGACAATGTGGCTTTAGTTAACCAAGCCATAGTTTTAATAAGGACTTAACTTATTATTTGTCGAGTGCGTAATAGTATAATCGGCCTTAAGGAAGCAAGATACAGCCAACTTAATGCTGCCTGGTGACGTACATAAGTGGGGAAGAGGGAGAGCGGTGTGGGTTCCTGTCACAAAACGCCCAAAACGACTAGTTAGATCTCCCCAGTGAAATGAATTTACTGAAACTGCCAAGTGGCAGATCTGTTACGATGTTGCTAGTTACGGTTGATTCGAAATACCTGAAATGGTGGATAAAGTGAAATCACTGCTACAACGTGGACCAACCTAGAATCTCCAGGACAATATTGCGAACTAGCTTCCTCATTCCACATAAAATGATCCCAATTTTTTCGCCCAGAGACACCGATGCACAGACCGATCGAGGCGCATCTTTTGATGGAGCTGCGTCAATGAGCTATGAGCTACTACTCATAAAATGTGAATGGTACCTTTGATGCGTTCATGACTAGTAGCTGATTTTCACGATATTCAATAAGGGACAAGGCATCCCGGAGTGGATTCAATATTGTAGCGAAAGTAGATGCGAACAGACCATTGAACTGTTTGACTACTGATCTAGGGTCTTTCATGACCGACTGTGTCAATCCTGTTTTAGGGATGATAAGGCTACCAAACGGTTCCCCAAAGATACCGAAAATCCTGCCGTTGTACTCTTCTGCGTGATACAGAGGGCGGATATAACCAGAGAGATGACATACTGAAGATGAATAAAGGTTACCTGAGTACCGCTCACGGAAACCAAATCATCTAATTACATTTCGTTGTATTTTGGGAATTTGGAGCACATTTTTAGGCTGTCAGATAGTATAGTTTGCATAGTTTTTTCTGATGGAATGCGACTAACTTCGAACCGACACTGCATGTGAAGTAGTCACATCCTCATATTTCGTTTGAACGTAAGAATGCATTTTGGATGGTACCGCAGAGAATAACGCTACATGACGCTTGACAACCCGAGCAAATAGGATTTGAGCGTGTTTTTATCTCAGTGAACCTTTTGTGCTCACGGAGTTTCGTTCCTTTTGTCTTACAGGTCTGTTGTAAACTCTTACCCACGAAGGATCTCTCTGACATGGATGACCAAAGGAGAGAATCAAAGTATTCTTAGAGCTTGGTGTGATAAGGTCAGTAATGAGCATGATTGCAACTACAGATCGCATTTCCCTTTGCTGGTTGAATGAGGTAACATGCAGGTAGACAGTCCGTCATCGGGCGAGGTGACATCACTACTCGTGCTGTGGTCTGAAAATGAAACGAGTTATCCGTTTCGTCCCATCACGACGAAACTGCACCTTGGCGTGGTGTGATGGTTTGCGCGCCTCAATGACCCTCCGAGCTATACAGGATGGCTCCTCAGCTGCAGATTCAATCACGCCTGAAAGGTCAAGGGGTAGCGGCCAGACGAAGATCAGTCTCACAAGGCCAGCTGCTTGGGCATCTCCTGGCTTTCTTTTCTATTCACACGCCTCTGGAGAGGTTACTCCAGTAAATAAACACGGTGAGGGGCAGTTTACCGGTCAAAAACCGCCGTTAGATGGACGTAGGAGCAGGGTACCTGAGGCTTCCTCGCGACGGTGGGAGAAGTCTTCGCACTTCACTGGACAGCAATCACCCACTCAAGCTGAGCAGCCCCCAATCAATAAGGTGCTGTCCCGTCCACGTTCCGCTTGTTTCACTGGGTGTATGAGGCTAAGGGCCGATCTCGAAAAGCGGACGGACATCCAACGCATAAGCAAACAACAAACTTAATCGAAATTCAAAGGCCCTGCGTGACACACCTCTAGAAGCGCCCACACGGGTGCTTCGTTCACGCTCCCGCGTTGGATTTACGCCCCATTGTCTTGTGGGTCAGACTTTCGAGTCGAAGGCTGCGGTTACGGTTCCCAAAGAAAAACCTCTTCGTCGGTGTGGGCAACTGCGAAGTATGCCGTGCCCAAAAGTCTTAGGCACCCATTTGAAGAACCGTCTTCCTCAACTGTGTTTCCTCTTCTCACTCCCATACCTTAAGAGATGCATCCTGTTTGCGCCACCCATCGGATACCACTCAGTGTTCAACTAATGAGGCCAACCACTCAGAGGCTATTAGATTTTTGAGACCAAAATCTCCCTTCCACTTAGCCACATTCAATGTCCGCACGCTCTATGAAATTGATCAACAAGCCGCCTTAGCTAGAGAGATGAAATAATTCACCTGAATGGATTCGCTAGCTATCGCGTCGATCGTCCTGTTTCTTATTCCCGACGGGGAGGTGGCGTTATCATGTATGTCAAAAATCAGTGGTGCCATCTGACCAAAAATGTGTTTACTTATTCCACGCGTTATATAAACGCATCGGCAATTCAATGTAAGCCCAGAAATTTAAGTTTTTCTCGGTCACTTATTCTTGTAAATGTATACATAGCCCCCCTCTTGCTCATCCCATGTTCTTAATGATTTCTATGATTCTCTTTCAACTACACTGATTGAATTCGTAGATACTTCTATCTGTATCATTTGTGGGGACTTCAATAATTTCGATACCCGTTTCTTAACCACCTTAGGTCTTCAAAACATTGTTGCCTTTCCCACCAGGCTTGACGCGCATCTGGATGTGGGTTTTATTAACCATCCCAATTTACTTCTTGTAGAACCTCGTCCCCCACTGGGAATGTCTGATCATTCTATGTTGAAGTTTTCCCCTGTCGTCTTTAGCAGAACGAACCAACGTCTCTTTACTCGTAGTCGTGATCACAAACTTCAAGTAAGACAGCGTCCTCCAGAAAACCTCATGATGTTAAGGGAAATGATCAGAAACTCCGACCTTATTTTGTTTTCCGATCCCAACCCTTCCGTTTTCTGTGACCAACTAACTAGTTACAGTCAATCTCCTGCTATGTCGCACCCTTGAGAAGTCGCATTTTCCAATATCTTCCCACTTTTTCGAAAACCCAAATCAATCTTATGCCTAATAACGTAGTTTCTGACTATGCGATGTCGCACCCCCCAATATGTCGCAGTTCCTGATACGTACTCACTTGGTCGTTGACCAATGGTCGGGACGACCATTGACCATCCACCCTGAAATGTCGCACTCAACCAATGGCGTTGCACCTAGTGTGACGCGTCCATGGCACTGTTCACTGATTGGATAATTCCAGCGAGCAAGTCACACCGATGCAAGCGATCGGAGACAGTGTCATTTGACGTCAAAATGTGCAAGCGCCTATCGCCCTTGGTCAGACAGACATGGTATTCAATCGTACAAAGTAAGAAACAAGCAACTCATATGCATTAATTTATAGGTCTGTGGGGAAAGTTTAGCGGTACCACGTGATGCAGTGGATGAGTTTCGAGCGGGGTTACCGCAGTTGATACAAGGATATGCTGACTGTGATATTTTCAATGTAGATGAAACAGCTTTGTATTACAGGCAGCTCCCAGAAAGAACATTGAGTCTGAAAGGAAAGACAGTTTCTGAGTCGAAGAAATCCAAAGAGAGAGTCACGTTACTGCTTTGTGGGAGCATGACTGGAGAAAAGTTATCAACGTTGGTGATTGGAAAGTTTCAAACTCCACGATGCCTCCGAGGTGTAGATAGAAAAAAGCCTTCCATGCAGTCATAATTATTCAAGGAGCGCTTGGATGACTTTGACGTTATTTCACAGTTGGCTGTCCGATGTCAACCGAAAAATGGTTTCTCAAAGACGATCTATCTATTTGCCATAACCAAGCCGCAGTATTTTCCAATGTCAAATTGGTACGGCTGCCTCCAAACTGTTCTTCGATGTTACAACCAATGGATCAGGGCGTGATTTGGTCTTTCAATTGTTTGTTTCGGAAACATTTACTGGAATATGTTTTCTCTTTGATCGAAGATGAGCAAGAACCGAGGTGGACATTCTCATGGCCATGCATCTGGTCAAGAAAGCTTGGGTATCTGTGCACCCAGACGTACTGATCATCGCTTTCATGAAAGCAGGGTTCAAATCCACATTGATTCAGCCGGTGAAGCAGCCACCAGAGGATAAATGCGATCTGATCGGGGACTCTACACATTATGTGTCTATTGATGACCACCTTTTTGAAGAAGAAATAGCCTGTTTGGAAAATAGCCTGTTTGGAATATGATGAGGAAAATTTTTGTATCAAGTCTCCTTTTAGTCATTGGATGAATTCGTTTCGCATCAAGCTAAGCATCGCAAAGAAGACGACGAATGTAACGCAGTGAATGCGCCGGAAGTTATCTCAATCCGAGAGGCGCAGAAGTTATTGGATCAATTGAAGCTCTTTGCCTTGGCTAATGCTCGGTGTTCGGGTCGATTATTGGAGTGTACCATTGATTTAAACAGCGCGTTTGTTGATTTCCAATGGAGAGCCAAGCAAAGACAGACGACGATTTATGATTTTGCTAAAAATACATCTGCGAAGTATTTTTGCTATTCTGTGGGGCACTGACCTGAAATGTGAGGCACTCGAAT
>UZAN01050305.1:0-17067 GCA_900618425.1 Echinostoma caproni
GACATCAAGTGAATCCGGACTTCGCCTTCAGAGTTGTTTGTCGTGCCCCCACACTTAGTGCAAGGGTGTTCAACTGCGCACCCTAGCAATAGCCGAAGCAATCGGGATAAGAAATTTGACCCCTGATCTCTGCGCCCAAAAGCGTTTGGTTCAATGACTCCAGCTTCCATGGCCCGTGATCGATCGGTCCCGAGTGTATCAGCCGTCCAATCACCCTGATGCCATACCTTAGTTAAACCAATCAAATGACAAATGCCAGTTCACTATGACAAACTCTTACCCATATTTGGTGATGTCTAACTGCGTGATCTGTTTTCTAATGTTGTCTATGTAATCTGTAAACGGCTTGAGAAGGAAAAACTGGAAAACAATTGTTTCGCCAAACTGTGTTTGTTCTAAATGCTGTGATGGGAATCTCTCAGACATATCCAATAGGGCTTTAGATACCCAATAGTTAGGGAGATTATATTTTGAATACAATGCTCAAGATGTAATAAGGTTGTTTTAGCGTGTAAGTTGCTTCGTTTGATTAGTTATCCTATGGTAATAATGATGGCGAGTAATGGTAAAAGATCAACTCAGATTAATAAGAATGGCCACTTTGTTGAAACCAGAGCATTTTATTAGATCACAATCCGAGCTCATAGAGCCCCAGGATTAACCTAACTTAGGCATAACTTTGACTACCCTAGTCGTTGTAGTTTCACGCATTACACATTTAGTGAGGTTATCTTGGGATTTATTCGTGGATAATCAATTTTCATGCAACCAGTGCATTTCATCCTGCATGACAGATAAAATGAGAGACAGAGTACCTCGTCATACAGACCAGCTCATACATACATGACTGTTTCCATTTCCATATCGGACCATTACACAACATAATTGGCCTATGCGAACTCTGTTCATTTCAACAAATATGCATATGCTCGAACGTGTGCAAACAAAACTGCAGAAGCCATGATCCTGCACTTTCATTGTCAGCACCTTTCTCCTCCCCAAACCCCTCTATTCTTTCTCTTTCGCCCATTTCGATACATATGTTTATTCATGTGTGCAGACAAAATCTTACTGATTTGACGCCCACGATCAATAAGGGTACAGGAACAGCAGGCGGTTCCTGTATGACGAATGGAATTATTCACAGTTCACTCCGTGAAAGAAAAATCGATTGTCATGGTACCTTGTGCCATGGCATGAACAAGGCATGTATACTTTGTCTTTTAACAGAACCAGGTAGTGTGAGCAAATGTGCCATGCCGAAGTTGAATGACATTTATAGAGCATGCGAAGAGGAAATGGAGGGGGAGAGAGAAGGGAAACAAAAACGGTCAATTAAAAGAGGACACAGAACAATTAGAAGACTATACGCATAATAAATGGTCATGTGATTTTTCTCTACTTTTTGTTTCCTTTTGGTTCATACAACCTGAAGCATGCATTGGGAGATTTTGAGAAGGAGGCAACGTTGTGTTTGTTACCGCGACAAGGGTATAAACCGAGTATTGGAGTGTTTAATTAATAAAAAAATATGATAAGGTATTCAAAAAGAATAGATGGTACCGCTTTGCAATGACACTCTCTTGCTGATTGATCTATATGGAGTGAATTTTACTCCAGCTATGGAGCTTCTTTTGACCATTTATCACAGTTGTGTTTAAATTTCAAATGAACAGAATTGAAAGACCTATAGAATGCAAACCGATGGTGCAAAACGTCTAATTGCAGATAATATTCCTAGTACAGTCCTAACTGACGCCAGTTGACTTGTGAAAGACCAACAATGCAGAACGAGTGGAAAATAACAATTTATTACCGGGTCTATCCTAGCACAGCTTATTCATTCCTACCTCTAGCACCAACAACCCCACTGTGATGATCACACCATCAGCATCCCCCCACCCCACTCCCACCCCGTTTTGTCTCAATGTGACACACATTGTTTTCCGGTGTAGAATAACGATCCATATCCGTAAATTATGGTGACAATGTTAATGAGATGTATTTCAATCTCACATTCATTTGGATAGTACACTAATTTGCACTTTAGCGCCACAATTTTGTTGTCGTTGTTGTCGCCGTTCTTTTCGCCCTGAGTTCTGACAATACGTCTATTATGCGAACAAAACGAGGTTTGAAAAAAATCTTATGTGCTACGAAGGGGGTATATGTGCATAGATGTGAGGTCAGCTGCTGCACAAAACCAAATTACTCCCGATTTATTTATCATGCAGTTTTCAGACCACTGAATCCCTAAAACGAGTGTCGAATCAGACACGCACTCCCNCCCCCCCCCCCCCCCGCCCCGCCCCGCCGTCCTCCTCCCGGCTCCCCACGAGACACATACGTATGTCCTAAATACCCTCGATCAATACTTGGTGTTTTCATTCTTTTGTATCCATTCGCATAAATAAAAAACAATTTTGCTCGTGAACTGTTTTGCAATCACGAACACATCTGCGTTATCAGCATGTTTTCGAACGGATTCAAGTCATTTTTCGTGCTAACCGGTTCATAACTTTGAACCTGATAACAGATTGTCAACTGTTGTTCGCTCTATGGGTTTCCTTTCAGGTGTTAGCTTCGCTAATCCAAAGCTCCCACACAACGCGTCAGGGAGCTGCACGTTATACCGATTCAGGACGGCCGATAGGGAGCTAGCATTCGAGATCAATCACAATCACCACGACTAATTCAAGAATACTATTTTTGGAAAAACACTAATGCTGATCGGTTAATGCATTCTGGGTTAATAATCGTCGACTGAATAGTTTGTTTAACCTACTTAGTTTCTTTCAAAACTAACTACCAGCTAATTTTTGCGGCCTTCTTATCTCTTGGTATCGGGAAATTCCGGTAGTTGATGGTGATTAAGAAGATTACTGGTCTACGAGTATAGTCTGAACACCATATTATTGGTTCCGTCTTGCGTCTGGAAAGGAGAATAGCGGATTTTCTAACGTTTAAAATCCAAAATACGCAGTAAAATTCCAATCAAGCATAACACGGACTGCGAATGATCGCACGATTTTCATTTTACGGGAATCATGTGACAAAAAAACTTTTGTAGTACAATATTTTCATCCTCACAACATGCGCACACACTCACAAATTTTCAATTATTCTAGCACCAAGGTTGTCGACCCGGTATGACCGAGTTCCGGTAGTATGAAGACGATGTGTTGCTTTTTTGCTCACGGTTTATTATTGCAAGTTTAATAGTTGTCTACACTATTCTACGTGACCCCACACATGTATTCCGATTCAATCGTTAAGTGCACTGTGCGATGAAAGAAGACAGGTCGATTGGAAACCAGCGTGTTTAGACCAACCATCAAAAGTTGACAAACAGATGTTCATCTCTTCTGAAATTTTGTGCGTGAAACCATAAGAATATCATGAAGTTATAACAAGCGGGTACTAAACTATCTACTAAGGAGTAACCATCTTTGAGTACCGCACATCCCTTTTCTGAAGGTTTGGTCTTGGTTACCCCCAAGATTTCGAACGGTTTGTCATTGTATAGCCCCTGATTTCGGTTCATAGAACTGCCAATGAGACTTCAGTAACTGATTGGTACCAAAGGGAAAATTGTCGACAAATTCAGGAATACTACTTTTATCAAATAGTCATTGACTTCAAGTGTAACCATGAATAGGATGGGCTGGGTATGGTATGTTCATCCAAAGGGTTCTTGACAATCATGGGCGACGAACAACCATGGGACATTCTGTAGTATAAAGAAGCACTACTCCAAATACTTGATATAAATCAAGATGGACCACTGATTCTTCCAGACTTTGAAGTTACGTGTATCTTCATTTGGACTACCCTTCCGCCCCTAGCCCCCCATCAGCCGTGGAATTTTAGGAACTTAACTATTTTATCCATTAATGAGATTCATTTTGAGCCTAAGACTGGTGCTGAGTTCCGAGTGATAACAAGTAATCGGAAGGTGATACCTTTTCTACCTCCTTACGTGTGGTGACTCGATCACCTACCAAGAGCGAACTGAACCGCAACTGAAGCAAAGAGTAAATGAATATTTCTCACGGAGGGTGAACACACGTCAACCAATCAGAACAAACCTGTAAAAGTTTATCCTACCGACACTCATCGGCTTCTTCCATAGCCCATCACTTTCTTGAAACAAAACATCGCTTTGACTGGTGGTCTGTGTTCAAACTGCTTCTTTCCATATAGATCAATGGTAGCGGGAGCTACATTAGAAGGTAAGATGAAATGAATTTGTTCATGTTAGTTTTATCCCAATGTTTCCCCTAGAGTCAGTCCACGCAGGCTTATGTTAACCTGCTTGTCGAGACAAATTGTCATCTTACATGTGTACATTAAATAAGTTTTGAACAAATGACATCAGCGATCAGCTGGGCAATTCTCTTGTGTTCTGTTTGATCTCACTTTATTGTATTCCTATCAATGGAGACGATCAACTCATATTGCTGTTGGATTTATATCCAACAAGATCGAAGCAGATTTTCTGAGCTTTCTGGCGTTGCTCTTTGCTCTGTATATGACCAATTGACCACCAATGACCACTACTCAGTTATATTGAGCCGTCCCTTCGGAATCCCGTGAAACAGTCTGCGATTAAACGTTTGTTTGTTTTCAAAACTTTTGTGAAAATCACATTGATAGCATATTTGACAATTTTTTTTCTATTAGCGTATAAGGTGTTTATAATCAACTCCATTTGGAAGTCAAGCAAATCAATAGACCACCACAAACCAATAAATCTATGGAAAAATAGTTGCAGACTGAGAAAGCTTTGTTACAGTGAAGATATTGTGTAACTGAAATGGACCAGAATATAGCTTAGTCTTTTTTACAATACCTTAAATAGATGATGAAAATGAACTTCTTTCCTCATCTGAAGCATGCGTTCAAATGTCATTGGAATACAACTTTATGAAGAGGACACGCAAGAGAGCGAGATGCATCATCTGCTTCCGACATTATTGATCCACCTTCGACAACAAACAAGTGAGTTCATCGTGTAGGAATTGAAGTATGTTTTAGAATATACAAATACACCCGCACATGGAGCCCATGCTTTTTCTTAGATAAGTGTACGCTCCGGGTGGAGTTTTTTTCCGACACAATAGGATATTCTAAATCTAACACTGCAACTTCTTAATCTCACAAACTTAACTTATCTTCTTTTTTAAAGATCGGCGGGTCAAGGTGCGTATCATTTGATTTTATCCAATGAAGCCGTCTTGTTTGTCTTTTCGTTTGTTTTTGTTTATCATCCAATAGATAAAGGGAAGAGCAATCCATGGGGTTAACATCAATCAACGAAACGTTCGTGCGATCGTTATTGCGGTCCTCCATAATATTAAACGGCTTGACACCCGCATAAATCCCTCATATCGGATAACTTCAATTTAGCACTAATGATCAGGGTCGATCAGTCCCGGTCTCCCAGTACATGCATCTTTTCGATTCATGGAGTATACCTATTTGAAGATCCTCACTTGGTCTTCCACACATGAATGCATACGAGAGAGGTTATTTTAGCGGCATTCATGCATCACAAGGATTCGTGACGTGAGTTACAGAAACCAGAAGGCGTTATTTGCTCCAGTTTATGGAACAAAATGACACCCGGTTTGTGTAATCTTTTGGAGGTCATCTCGGTGGCATGCTTAGGACCCAGATAAAAAAGATAAAATTACCTCGTCTCGGTTTAAAGCCCAATCATACTCCTTGAATGCATCACGGTAGCAGTTGGAGTAAAAGATGATTCACGGACGGTCCTGATTTGGAAAAGTAAGCGAAACCCTGCAGCGGGACAGGTAGAAATGGGCTTGTGGAATTGATATCCGACATAATCATCTAAGCCAATTTAATTTAACTGTACTGTTTGTTTGTGATTACTCCCAGCTCTGAGTTGCTTCCCTCTGATCTTCCATCGAAATGGGCACATAAAAGGTAGCCATAGCAGTGTTCAAGGTTCGTGGTTGCTTGAATAGAGTTAAAGAAAAATCGAAAAGAGTATAAGTCGAAGCCTAAAGCCCGACACACCATTTGCAGAAAACCATAATGACAATGACGTATCGTTCCAAATAATCCACACAAAACACCACGCATGGTACAAGAAGGAACAAGCGTGAATGTCTTTTCGAAATGGTCAGAACTATGTCAACAACGTGAATCATGCATTGTCGTGCTGTGCGGTTGAGAAATACCTGTATATAGTGAAAAACTCGCATGTATGCGATACTTGTCATATGCACAGAAGTAAATCTTTTTAATTAGGCATAAACTGGCAGCGTCTTAAACCGTATACAACAACAAAAGCATGTCATCAGCAGGTACTGACCGTACAAGTCTTCAGCAGTCAGCCAATAAATAACAAGCAGACACGTGGTGCAGTGTGACTGGTTAACGTAATCAAGGTCCCATGTGAGGATCGTCCGTGTCATGTGTGTGTACGTTTGTATGTCTATATGTGCGCAAGTTTGTGTACATCGAGCATTGATGTTGCGCGTTCAATGGGATCAATGTACGCCAAAGTTATCCAACACGACAGTAATGGAGGATTTGATTCAATATCAAAGGGGAAATTCATCGTTTTTATAGCAGATGAAGTGTGAATTGAAAAGATGGGAAGCACTGTACAGCTGTTTCGACATTGTTGGGTATAGTCAGCAGTGCGAATCCATCAACCCAACTAGGGATCGAACTTGGGCCCTCATAGGTAGAATACCAACATGCTACCCATTCGGCCATCGGGTAGCTCAGTAAACCGTTTTTCACTTTCCATTTACTTGATATATCACAACCTACCTTTGCGAGCTTGTTGTGGGCGTCGCGCAGCGCTCATCTCAGCACTAACCTCCAAAGTTCTGACTCGGTTGGAAACTTTCACAACCTGACTACTTATCCAACAAATGCTTCAGACCACACAACATCACGTCCTCAAATTCTCCAGCTGAATAATTATTTTCTGTCTGTTTATTTCCGTGAGGCATAAACAATCATCTTTTCAAAACCATCTTGCGTTTGTGGAAGAACTGCTCCCAGTCCTACTTCGGAAGCGTCTGTTGTAACGTAGCTCGCGCAGGTCGGATGAAAAAACAGCCAAGAGGGGAAGAGATGATGCATTATGTTTTAGTGCGCGAAAGGCATATCTTTGCTCGGTTGGTCACAGAACGTAACACCAGTCTCTTTCAGTGCACGTAAGGGTTCGGCATTGGAAACAAAATCACGTGTGACGCATATTGCCAGAGCACATTCCAAGAAAGAACGTGGGGCCAGGTTTATCCGTGATAGCAGTTGTACGCCATCAAGAGACAAAGTGTGGCCGAGAAACTGCAACCTAGAATTTCTGAACATACAGTTTTGCACGTTTAGCCCTAAATTTAAGTCTTGAAGCCTTTAAAACAACTTCTAGTTGTCATGTTGTTCGTGAGTACAGCCGAACACAAATACCATCAAGGTGAACCAGCACAGGGAATCCCAGCGAATGCCTGGGTCATAAACTTTTGCCACGCAGTGGGTGCAGAGCTCAATCCCATGGGGAGTACTTTGTACTGAAATAAACCGTCTTATGTTAGAAAATCTGTAAGGAGCTTACAGTCATCCGTCAGGGGCATGTAGAAGAAGGAGCTACCTAGATCCAACTTTGTGAAAATCCTCGCTCCTGCCATTTGGACAAAGAGTCCTTCACATGAGGGGATTACGAATTGGTGGATCACAATCTATTTATTCAAAGCCTGTAAGTCATCACAGATATGAACAATACTATCCTTTATCAAAACAGAGATCACAGGGTGTACGCAGTCGGAAGAAGCGATCTGTTCAATCAGATCATTAGATAACATTTCCTGAATAACTTATGATAATGCAATACACTTCACCAATGGTACCGGGCGTGGCTGACTGATAGTAAATGAATTGGCATGCGGTTTCAAAACAATCTGGTATTTTGCTATGGGAATTCACCCGATGGTTGAATCGAATTACTTCGGAAAACGATCACCCACGTCGAACTGTCAATCTTGCCGACAGTCATTTGATGGATATCCGGAACGATCGTCATAGGGACCGTGGCATTAAGACCTAGTAGCGGTTTGTTATCATGTATAGTGACATAAACGGCGACTGAAGATCGAGATGTTTGGAGTGAAAAATCCACAATGACAAAGACTCTAATCTCTAATGGTTCTTATATATAACTGCCAAGCTTGTAAGATAGGTAGAATAGATGCATGCAAAAATGTTGTTCGTAAAAGCTTGACGAAACTGTAGATATAGGTAAAGCAGAGTTTAATTCCATTTTCAGTGACACATTACCGCATGGAATGTGAAAAATAACTTTGATTATCCGAAAAAGGTACTTTGTGTTCGAAATTCACTGACCCGTCGGCGGTATAGGTTGAAACGTGATGTGAAATGAAAAAATATTCTGTTGTTCTTTTTGTTCATTCGATGTTTCGCGTACTTCAGTGACGTAATCAATATTAGATACATTCCTCAGACGGCAATCATGAGCAAAGTGACCAATCATGTGGCAGATTTTGCACTCTGATGATCGAGCTGGGCACGCTACAACATGATTTGGAATTTGTTCCATGCGAGCTTGTTCATACGGTTTGTCTTTTTATTGGCAATACAAACCAAGCTTGCTCGTGACCTAGTTTGAAGGTCGTTCTTCATGCAGTGTCAACGTACAGAATGCTTCTCTGATGCATNGAAAATCATCAGTTGTTTATATCCAACGGAGAACATGATACCGAGAACCGGATGAGCAAGATTATTGATCTCATGTGAGCACCACTAAGCTTCAGTTATACTTGTTTATGTTTGATTTAAACTGAAATACTAATTGTCTTAAACTTGAACGTTATGATGACGGCAATTCTAGATCATAATCCTTAACCTCTGCTTCTAACACGTAGAAATAGCGTGAAAATTCATGATTCGATACGAGGGCACAACTGAGGATTATTTAGGAATCAAACTCGTCACATCAGAATGATTCATCTCACAAACCAGTGCCAGCGGATGAGCATGCACCACAGCGAACTAACATGGCGGGAATGAAGTATTATCAAATGAATTGGCAATTCCGAGACATGTGAACCGGACTGCAGATAAATGCTCCCGGCGTTAAACTATAAACCTGATTATTTCCCATGAATAGCGACTATATGGATAAATTGTTCACGTGTCTGACGGCCACATTTTTCTTCCAACGGATGTGGTAACTTTGTTACAAGTTCATGGTCAATCACGTGAGTAAATGAGTAGATGAGATCGGATTAGGTGCCCCCCCCCCTTCCGCCGGAACGGGGTGAATATCAAAACGAAAGCAAGCGGCACTGTTTCAGATACGAATTTAAATGGCCTAGTAACCAAAGTCACGAAGAAGAATCAACGTAACTTGAGCCGTTTATGCCTAAAACAACATAATGAAACGCAAATCTTAGTTCGAAATAGTCAATACCTCAACCGAAAATATACAGTTTCATCGAGGTGATAAATTACTGATTGTTAAATGGTCACTTTATCGGCAGTAGGCCTACTTCGAGAGAACAAAGCATTGCGATATACGATCGGTTGCCAAGTTAATGATGGCAAAACACGGATGATTCAACATTCCGAGACGACCCAAGTCAGTTAGTTATTTTCCCGATAGTGAGCAATCCGAACTAATGTGATCAACCGCAACGCAACCAAGAGTGGCACTGTACTAATACGAACACGGACGACGATAGAATGGCATGTCTGGAGCCGATAACCTTCCTTCCTTTGCAAAACGTTTTTCATTCTGTTTCAATTCTCCCCATAAAACAAACGCCACTTCGATGGCTTTCTTCCTCCGTCTCGATGCAGATAGTTCCTGTAGATTACTTCGGATGCGACTTTGCTGGCTGAATTGCTCACTCTATAGCGTTACTAAGTTTGTCACCCTGAATTGCGTCCCGCGCGAGCACACCCATACTGGTCTTCGGGCTCCACCGGCACTCCTCGATAGGTCGATGAACAGTGTTAATTTGAATCCCGAGGATTTGTAAGGATTAGAATAGTTAATAATTCATATTTTAGCTGACGCTACCTATTCGAGATACCGGAACGAAATGATTTTTTTCGGTCTGAATGAATCGATAAAAAAACAGAACAGTAACGGTACACCACTGGTGCGTGATTTTTTAGTAAGACAAGAAACCAAAGCCAGTTGACAAATGATGATCTCTGTGAACGGCAGTATTCGGAATAACACTTCTGACCATGCTACGCAAAGGATGGACTGCCGAGCAGTTCTAACGATTACGACAGATTAAGGATTCTTACTCAACACCGATTGGCCTGATAGGAACCGGTTGAACAGTGAACTCAATCGAGAGAATCGGTGAGCGAAAAAAGTTGTCTTCAGCAACCATGTTTGAACGGCGGAACCAAAGTATTGATCTGACATCACTAACCACACCAAGAACATTATTCGATTGAAGTATTGCATGATGCGAATCGGAAAAATCACAAGGAACCCATCAACCATAATAATTCTGGGAATCCGTTAATTAGTGGGTACGTTGATCTAAAGATAACTAATACACCACCTAGAAGTCAATAAGTTCCACATGCCCCAGCACTGACATCAATCACACCAGTGAAACTGTGGCTTTGAACTCATCCCAGAAACGTCAAAACCTTGAATACCAACGGCTCCTGCAATAATAGGTAAGTATGATTGCTGTTCACCTAGCCAGTAAGGTTTTACTGTCAAGCGACAGTTCTGGGTATGAAAACCCTAACCAGGAGACTGGGTCACATAGGTCCCGTTAGGCTCTCTGGCTGGGGACCTCGGGATGATCGTAACCGATGGTTAGCTACACTGAGTGATATGGCTGGGTGTCGCAAACAGTGGCGCTCGTGCATCCACTCGTTATTTTCCTAACACCGCTCTATATGTATTCCCCATCTTCCGCTTGAATTTGCTTCGACATTCCAATCTTCATTTCGCTCTTTTATCCAAATGGGCAACCAAAAGACAGTAACCAAAACCGGCGCACGAAAGTGCATAGTTAAAGGTTGTAAAAACTGAAACTGAAACTTTCCTAGTCCCATTTGGTCGAAACATGAAGAAGTAAGCCAGAGTTGAAAACTAAGCAAACCACATCTGGTTAGGTGAGTAAACACACGAGCATCACTGTTCATGACACTGATTTATGTCACTTAGTATCTCGAAGCATCGGTTCGACCGATCACAAGGTGCCAACCAGGAAGTTGAATGGGAATTGTAGGTACGAGTCCCCTGGTTAGGCTGTTATTACCCTCGTGTCAAGTCTCATGCTGATCACCGTTATCCTTCTTACAAAAGCTGTCTGTCTCAGCAATAAGTACATGCCAATCTGATAGCATGCGCAAAATGCAGCCGTCATCGCAATCTATGGAAGTATTATTGTGACTGCCACTATCTACTACAATTCGCTTAATCCTGGCGTTTCCCATTAGTGCAATACGGAGTCGATAGCGGACAGACTATCGTCTGTCTTTATCTCGTTCCTATACAGCAGCACTAACCGCACTATGGCCGCCGACACTTGACCTTTCACAGACAACTAGATGTCGCGGCGGTATTGTTGGTGTCTTAGGTTGGCATACAGCAGTCGAACTTTCTCCATGCGTGAACAAGTTTTATCCAGATTTAGTCTACTCTCATTGTCACATCCCCATTGGAAGGAAATTGAAAACTGGATAAACCCAACCCTGTAAGATTATTTTAGACAGAAGTGGAAAATTGACATGAGTGGCTAAGCTAACAGCATTCAGATAGGACTGTGACTCCCCGAGCTTCACTTAATAGCATACTGTATTTTGGGCACGGCAATCCTCGTGAGAGTAAAGGATCGTTTTCAAAACTACAAAGTTGAAAAGAATAGAGAAGGTAGTATTAAAGAATTCCACTTTCCGAGATGTATTCATGAGAAAAAGAGCCCAAGCTCCAAACCGGGGTCGGCTGTTCGCATACTGGGATCGTGATAGAATTACCTGCTCTGTACATCTATCAAGAAGAGGCGGGTTCAGTGCTCAGGGCCGTCGATAGAGTCCGATCTCGCCGTTATATCAACGAAGATAGAAACAGAGGGATGTATGCTTCAATAATTTGATGAAGGATGGAAATATACTTGATGCACCCCAAATACGGGTCTAAAACTGGCCTGTTTCACACATTTGCACTGTTCGTGTGTGACCACCGATGGAGTAAGATAGCAAAGTGAATCTTTGAAACCACGTTAAAAGAGATAAGTGTGCAGTTATTTTCAGAAGAATTTTGTTCACTTTCTTGCAAATCGGTATGGATGCTGACTGACACCATACATTGGGGGAACTGTCCACTTTCCCAGGAGTTTCGTTAACTCTTACCATACAACAATCAATTCAGGCATATAAACGATGCCGACACCTGGTGTCCAAGAGCAGGCATCATCAAGTGAACAAAATGCTCACAGAACTACCGATCAACAGCATCCGTCATCTGAATAACAGATATCTGCTCTCATTTGCTTATTTTCATTTACAAACCTTTGCCTCAAACTTTTGTTTTAAATGCATCATTTCTTTTTCTTTTTCCAGCATTCTAAATGCATCCGCTGACTGTGCACAGACACTGTGACTATCGAAAACAATTCGCCCCGGACGGGTATCAAAAACTACGGGAATAAAACGGTACGATTAATAATTTGTCTACTTCGTTGTGGGGCAGTTTGCGTGTGACATGATAAATCACACGATTGACTAGAATTGGATTCGCGGAAAAACACAACCAGAACGCATTCAGATGACACGAGAGAGTAGCTGAAGTTTGAGGGGGAAATACGAACCGAGTATTTGCGTGTTGAACGCGTATGCGTACACTCACTGTTTCAATCCAGACATCGTTTTTCTCATTGGACTGCGAATCAGGAAAACCGAAGTTACTGGGTACTAGGATGAAAAGCACGGCGTTTCACATGCCGCGCTATATTTATCTTCCATCTGCTGGAAACGGGGTACACTCTGCCCAACAGTCCACCTGATCCACGATA
Organism: Echinostoma caproni; assembly: GCA_900618425.1. NCBI lineage: Eukaryota > Metazoa > Platyhelminthes > Trematoda > Plagiorchiida > Echinostomatidae > Echinostoma > Echinostoma caproni. Next base: position 13,056 of record UZAN01050305.1, read on the forward strand.
TGCATTGTCACGGTGCGTTAAATAATACTCTCTTTTTGCGCTTACGTGTTTTGCTTTGAGAGGATGAAATGAACCCGAAGTATTTTCTGTGGGTTCAACTAGTGCTTGGTTTCGGAGGTGGATCGGGTAATTGTGACCGATTAAATTAGCTTTAGCGCGGTGTAGCTTCTACAGCACATCGTTGCATTAACCAATGAACATAGTACGGGAATGGTGTACTGCATAAACCCATCTCAACGATGTAGTCCAAGTTAAGCGAAATTCTCTGTGAAGTAATAGACGAATAGAGAGGGAAAACTAATTTTGCAATCAACGGATAATAAAAGAACCACAAAGGGAAAGAATAATGAGTGACATCTTTTGTAATGTAATTTAATGTAATCGGGAATGGCACCATGAAACCACCTTTGGTCTTTAAGGCGTCTTAATTCCAGATGTATACAAGTTGAGTTTTCAATGCACGCTCATGATCACCAAGTTTATTTGTAACCATCAAAAGCACGGCAAAAGATAAACATAATCTGTTTCGCCCGTATTTTCGCAGTACAAACTAGTTAGGATTTTTTGTTCGTCTGGCAGTCCATCAAGGAGCTGATTGAAAAGTGCCAAGGTGACAGTCGGCTTACTTCACCTGACTTGATGGAGAGGGAAAGCGAGAAAAAAGAACTGAGATCATGTGAGATTGTCGAAGAACCCATTATACGGGGTAATCCGCAAAACACGTCTAATTATGCAAAAGTGAAACAAACCAGTGGAAGTAATTAGTGGGAAAGAGGATTACACGTGAGCCCTCGTGTGAATAAAGCTTGTGCTTATTGTTCCTTGTTCATTAAAAAACAGGAGCAACAAAAAATGGAACGGAACAGGAAAAAAAGGATTCAAACGAATAAGGAATAGCTGATCAACGGGAGGAATGAACCGCAAGAACGTAATCACAAGCAAGTCCATACACGTACAGATACTTTCTGTGCTCCGTTGGGCGTCTCGCATCAATACTATTGTTTACATGGGGGGATGCGATAGAAAATTGGCGGATCATAATAGTGTACACAAAATGCCCCCGCCGTGTGGACGCAATTGCATTCAACAATCTTTGGGAAACAAAAGCTGTTCGCGGCTTTTACAAACAACTGTTTTCAGTGTAAGGGAGTGGAACGTTACTGAGCACCAATGTAGCTGTTGAAATGTCTTGAAGATGAAAAACACGAACAGCTCCTCGGCAGAGGGAGGGAGATCGGTTACGAAACGAGTGCATCATCAATAAGGGGTGCATATGTGCAATTAAACACATCTGACAGTCACGGGCGCGCTCGCGCACAAGTTGGCACAAAAAAATTCCCAGCCGCAGATAAGAACACGTGCCGAAGGATCTACCAAGACACGCATCCAAATCACTCCGGTGGGCAGATAGCTACAATCTCACGATCTGAAATGGGGGATTCACAACTGATGCCAGTACATGTCTGTGAACAGATGCACTGTTCGAGGTGAAACAGACTGAGTGGAACAAAAGGGAGACGGGATTGCAGAAGCGACAAGGAAACAGGAGGCAATCGCAGAGCACCATAGCAATCGCTTGCAAAATGGATATCAGGTCGCAACTGGAGAAATGTATTAATTGTCCAGGAACTGTGCGGTCGACCGCGATCAACTACTCCAAGAAGAGAATGAAAGAAGCTTCGGTTTATGAACGATAAATTTAGTTTATTATCGCTGCAAGGGAAGGGGGCTGATAGAACCCTGAATCATGATGCTTTTCTCCTTGCATCGAATGACTGTGCCTGTGGGTCTGGGATGCAAGTCCAATATTACTAAATAAACATACCCAAAGAAAACAAAGAACAAACAAGCTCGTGTAAACAAAAACAATGTAGTAGGTAGATAAATATGTTCGTTCTTCATGATGTTCGAACGATACAGGAGGGCTCGAAAGGAGTGAAAGCACTATGGTATATTTGAATTTTCGTGTTTTCCATCGCGTTTATCATCAACATCGTCTCAATGCGTGCATATGCATACTAAGCAGATGGGTGGGAAACATCATGCTGACAAATCAAATAGATAGCATAGAGTTACACGTCACAAAAGGATATCGTGCCATGAAAGGTAGTAGGACAGGAAAAGTGTATCGACCAGGAAGAAAGCGGTGCGAGTCAGCACAAAACAATGCATGGAATAAGATTAGCGACAATGAAGAACAGAATGGACACATAACTGAATGAATCGGAAATAATACGACCGGAAACAACAGAACGGTACAATGAGTGAGCGGGTAGACTGGAGACGGAGTAATGAAGCCACAGTTTCCTTCATTCTTAGTCGGATGAAGAAATAAAAGAAGGGAAGATGGAAATTTGGAGATGAACAAATCAGTATACTGAATGAGCTGGTTGATTTGTATTCTACATCAGCTATCATATAACTTGACACCAGCAAAACGTGCGATTACTCAAGGACATGAGTGCATGTACACAATCCAACCGAGAACGGGATACAGATTACGGTGAGGGTAAGAGAAGATTGAGTTGTCAATAAACTATGTACACATCAGAAGGACAAGTGAGCAGCTTCAAAACGCAAGATCAATTCAGAGCGGCCACCATTGATCCGGTACTGGATTTACGTGAAACTACACCCGGTATGGTTCCCGTGGGTGCCGTTGATTGGGACACCACGGCAGCAGCAGCAGCTGCTGCAGCCGCCGCCGCGGCGACTACTGCAACACTGTCCGAAATAAGTGGCTCCGCATCACGTTTGATAGGTGGTTCATGAGGAGTCAAGTCCATAGGAAACAACGCTGAACTGACAGGATCATTTTGTTGGCTATGATGTCGTTTGGAGCCTATCGCGTCCCGTGGGAGCAACGTGAACGGACCGGGCATAGCGCCTGTTGAATATCGATTGCTTCTTTGATGATCAATCACTGCAACGGTCGAAGTATCTGGAATGCACATGGTAGTGGTTGCAGAAACATCACTGTCTGGACGAACTGGGGTTGATAAACAACGCAATTTGGTTATCCTGTGTGAAACAGGATCTGTGCGCGGTAACCATTGTACGCTGACAGAGCTAGACTGAACAGGTTGGTTCGTTCCATCTTCATTGTCCCGTTTGGGAGGCTATGAACAAGATAACGAACAGATCATGAAACATATAAATCCGGTAGGTTCAGTATTACCGACTTAAATAATTTGAATTTTCTACTATCACTCGTTTTTTTTAAATGGGTAAATCAATGGTAAGATTATATCAGTCTCATAATCCGAATAGATGCGACAAGATCAACTTGAGCAATGCCAGAAAATTGCTTTCCAATGTAGCATCAATAAGCCTGTTAGAAAGCCCAAGTGTGCAGTTCAATTCTGATCAGACTCCTCAAAATCGTACCGTGTTTTATTTATAGTTGCTATACATCAAAAAGAAGTTGGAGCAAAGAAACTTGTGTGGAATATACACAACAACCAAAAATAATACCAGTAACATAAAGAGAAAACCAAAACAAATCACCATCTTTCTTTTTCTTTTTTCTTTTTCATTTTACTTCCTTTTATTGAATATACAAAGATACAATTTTCAGGAAGGGGGAAGCGGCCAATCAGAGGGCAGCCATACAACACACAAATGGGGAAAGTCAGGCGGTGGTGGTGGGATTCGAACTCTCGTCCTCCGGGGTGATAATTGGTGACGTTACCACCGGGCCACCACTGCCCAGTGGCTATATAAATATGTATATTGGTTTTATCTATGCATTGCATTTGATCCTGCTTTACTTGGTTGTTGTTACTACTCTATGTATGCTCGGATGTACGGGATGTATTACGGAACACTTATGCTACCAATCTTTTAACGAGCAGTGTTCTTCTTTGCGGCACACATCACACGTTGTTTTTCTAAGATCCAATTCACCAGTCCGGAAGACCAATTGGGCCTTCAATCGCAACATTAAAAACGGCATTCGACTAACTGGAGCTCGCGTAACCAGCAACTCAGTGCGATCGTACTCTGGTTCTAT
>UZAN01050306.1:0-18789 GCA_900618425.1 Echinostoma caproni
CGATGAATTTTACTGAAGGCAAATGGGCGTATCTAACGGTTGGTGAACATTTACTTTTTCAATCCATCACAGTTATTTTCCACGCTCACACGTAAATGTGATAAAACAGTACGGATGCTTTAACCGGCAGTTAGTTCTACGATCACTTAGTCGCCTGTGGCCGGCCGAACAAAAGTTGCAATCCAGGAATTGGGTTCCAGATGGGTTTGAGAGTTCAGGTGATATTTCACTCACACACTGCAACATATTTTCCGTTCATTTGGATACACATTAGAAAATGAGTACTAATTAGGTCATGAAGGAATACATTTTTGTTCTTCCCTTCAAAAAGTTAGATACAATGAACGGAGTGAATGAAATAAGAGCATGAAATATTTTCAACGGATCCGCAGAAATGTCAGTTTTGCACTATGTTCTCACCAAAATATATATATTGATACAAAGTGGATTAGTACTGTTAGTAAACATCAATTATGGTCTACTCACACAAAGTATACATGACTGCTTTGATGTACTCGGGCAAAAAGGATTATAATGCACTAAAAGCTTCATTCGAATCCACGTTTTTAGAATGGCTACGCATGTTGGCCTCCAGCTGGAAATGTTCACAAATCTCTACGAAACGAAATTCAAGGGAACTAGAAATCTGAAATCTAGGCAGATGCAGACCTGAGACAAGTTAAAAGACAAATACTATGAGAGGAGTTCATATGGTAGATAGTCATCGGTCGCTAATGCATGGCAAGATGGACAAATATGAGTAAGTTTTAGAACTCCTTAAATTATAAAACTTCAAATGAATCCGTTGCAACTGAAAGTGAATCTAACCAATCGCATTCTACCAGGAACACATCAAAGTGATTGGTTCTTCTGTCGTCACGCAACACCAATTGGACCGGGTCTATCAAAACCCGTCCCGTCGGAGTGAACTGATTTCTCCATAGACAAACAAAAATACTTTTTGAATGAGTAACCTAGCGAGAACGAAAGTTTGTGAGGTGGGGTTTGACTGTTCATCCTTCCCCCACCCTACCCCAACCGGGGACGTTATGTCCTTGACCGCTGATCGTGTGAAAAGAATGGACAAACCTGATGGAAATTGGCCTCGGTCGGTCGAGTAAGGGAGCAAATCACGTCAAAACGGATCGATGAATCGGTTACCATGCCAAGGCATGCATGTTTGGATGAATTGTTGAATGAGTGGGTTCAGTCTAGGCCGCAGTAGCCATTGAGGTAGGCGTCCCCTCTAGTAACAACGATTCCTTTAGGCCAAATGCAATTGCATACATATTTCTGTAATTGCAAGATATAATTCACAGTATCAGGAATATCAACTCATTCATTCATTCCCTAGCTAACCGAAATTACATTTTCTCTCTGCAACTCCCGGAGTGACTATCCATAACGTCAATGGCACAAAAACCGTGGGTCGAATACTGCACTTACCGCTTCTGAGTAGCCCTGGAAACACCCGGTACAAAGTAATCACAATTCGACCTTTCATCAAACATCGAAAGAGGTGCGTGCGGTTCGATCTATTTCCGTTCAGTGCATCATATTGGTCAATTGATCACACGTTTTTTCTACCCCTCAACTGAGAACCTGTCTTCCCATACTGTTTCTGTGTCGAATTGGTTGGGTTCACTTGCAGTCATAACGGAACCGTTTGAAAACGTGAAGGTTTGGTCAGGTGCTGGTTGTATGTGTGGTTGTACATGATGAATTTAAGCCAGCTTATGCCAATGACAAAGGACATACACTTTTGAAACAATGTTGGTTTGTTTTGAGTAATTAATGAAGAAAAAAATAAAAACATGTTTTCAGGGTCTACCTTGTGGCCACTTTCAACAAACTAGCTTCTCATGGTCAATTTCGATATACGTGATACTGTCACGATATATGGAGTACGCTGGGCTACTGACTCACGTACGCACTTGCGTATGCAGTGTTGAAAGAAGTCGCAAATCTATTAATTCAAAAGAATAGGTTTTTGCTGTAATCCCGCTTGTAGTCAAAGAATTTGTTGCAGAATCGAAGAAATCTACCACGGTAGGCTTAGGGTATCTGTTAGGTTCGTGATCGGGAGAAGTAACCACACTACCAACCCATGATCTATCACTATGAAATCGAAATTTACACACTAATCAAACTCGTGGGACACCATGAATATCATCATATTTTTTTCTTTCCAATGCCTAGCACGTCTAGCTTCATTCACATAATTGAATACGGTATCACTCTACACCAAAACACGACATATGTGTTGGAAATAATGTAGAGTGATTGTAGCTCGTTATGTGGATGATGGTCTTTTCTTCCAGCTGGAAGTGTTGTTCGTCGATGATTCTGTAGCCAGACTATACAACTATAAAACACGTTTCGCAGCGAGGCTAGACAACACTGTACTGTTAGTACAGTGTTGCCTAACCTCGCTGCGAAACGTCTGCAAACAAGATTTTCAACTGTGAGAACTCAACAACACCAACAAAATCTGTGTAACAGTACCCACTTACTAAGACGCATCTATAAGAGTACAATTTCTCTATTTCGACGGCGGTTACTGGCGCATCATTTGTGAGATAATAAAAACTAGACGGAAAAAAATCATACGAATTTATTTATAAAAATGGCTCGTAAGCATAAGCCAGGAATTTTAATTTCATTTTGTTGAAACCGTGTGCGCCCCCTCCCTCATTCTTGGGCACTTTGGCATGTTGTTTTAGTATGGAATCTACCAACTTGGCAACGAAATCATATTGGTCAGTTTCTTTCAGAAAAACCGCACTCTGCCCTCCAAACCACCACTCTCCAGCTCTATCTTCAAAAGGGCAATTTTTTATTTCGTTCAAATCTGTTGGATGGTAACCGAAAATAATTTGACTTTGGGCCGTGTCTATTTAAATTTAAATGTGGGAAAAGGATACTTAATGAAATTCAAAACATTTCTATCACCAATCTTGCATGCGATATGACATTGAGCCTCATCTCGGGAAAGTATGGCTTTTGTTGAATACGTTTCGATAGTGGCGGCCAATTAAAACCTGTCGAATTAATGCCATGGGTTTAACCTTATCCATGGTGCAACGTACGGCAGTCCAAAAACAAATCGCTCAGTATTTAATTCCCAGTATCATAGTGGCTTTCTTTAGCTGAAATTAAAATTTAACCATAATTTTCTCCTGTTCGCCATAAGAAAATCCCATTGGTTCTTTCCACCTTTTTTCGGCTTCCGTCGAATGTTATCCACGTCTTGCTTCGTTGCGATCGGGTATATTCCTGCGCTTTGCGTCAACCTGGAGAAATTCCTTTCAGTGTGTTATGAATTGAGCTTATTTTTGGATTGAAGCATCACCACAAGCTATGGACTGAAACATCTAGTTTATGCGCCTCTAATATTTTGTCTCTCTGCTCCACTTGTACATGAGAAACGTTTGAATGTTCCGTTTGGGCATGGTAACATCATGAAACACTTATTCGCCCAGGTGCACACCTTAAAGTTAACCTTCAAAGGTCATTCTTTACATTCCTCGGCATATATATGTATCCGCCTCGTCTCGAGAGGTTTTACATTAAGACTTTTTACACAAAATTTTCAAATTATTTCATAGAAAAAATAATCATTGAGCGGTGTATTTACTCTGCATCGTATGGACGAATTTAATCTAGTTTAGCATACTTAGATTGACCAGAATGAAATGCCTCGCCGGAAAATAATAATTCGCTGAAAAGAATGAACATCAGTGCTGCTCTGCACATGAAATATTTTCTCGTCTTGAGCTGTAACTTGTGATTGCTCCGAGGCAATCAATGTGGCCCCACTTCAAATAACGATGAAGGGGGATAAAAAACAGTTTATTGGAATAAATGCCTTCCACCCATAACTGTTGAAATGTAAGTATGAGATACGAAACGGAACTATATTTCTAAATTCAGAGTCATAGATAGCACTTGAGTTCGATCAACGCCCGTATTACTTGGCAATTTACTTACAAACATTTTATTTCTAGTTATGATCAATTCGAGCTCTTCATTCAAAACAGTTGTCTAGACTAAATTTTCCGAGAGATCTAGCAGGTGTCGATCGATCTCAGTTATCACTAACCTAATGGGTAACGCATCTTCAGGTTCCAATACTCAGATTTTGAAACGGTTAGCTCTAGCCTGTTGGGTTCAGAAGCGTAGGAAGTCACCAACCAGAATTGCAACAACACTACAAGTGAGAACAGGTTCAATAGCACATCAAAATGAGTGAATAAGAGTTTCTGTCGGTCCAGTGTCGATGCTTCTGTAAAATGCAGTGTTACCGAAGCACTGAGTGTCGAGGAACGTTCTTTTAAACCTTGACGTTTACACAGTTTAGATCTCTTGTCTAAGCGGTTGCGTGAAGAATGACAATGACTGCGCGCACATTGAAAGCTAGCTGGGAACGTGCCGTATTTAAGCATTTTAGCGTTGATGGGAACTTGTATTCGCGTGAAACAGTTGCGCATACTGTGCCAATGTCTGCAGTTTTCGGGGGGGGGGAGACACCCGTCGAATGTGCACCTGCTGGAGCAGAAGGAGTGCAGCAAGCAGGTCAGAAGCACTGAGTTTATATAAAAAACAATTTTTCAACCTAACGGAATGTGAGGCAGCAAGACCCATTGATTAGGATAAAGCGCGCCGTGGTGTACATGTTTCTGAAAATAGTTAAAATCTGTGCTAAAAGCAGAGAAAATCATCCGGATGAAAAAATCATTTTTTTCTAAACCCACGACCAAACACGTCCGTACATGAGAAAAATTTCATGGTTCAAATTATACGGTTTAGCAAAACAAATGAAGGGAAGAACGTGGTTGAACGAATAGCGCACGAAACGCATATTTTCCGGCTTTCGGTTTACACAATCAGTAGTCATGAACTTTCGTTTTTGATTGCAGTCTCCTGGTTACTTATTTGGATAGAGAAGAACGAAAGATGGATATTAAGAAAAGAAGTCACTATAAAAATGGGCACTTCAAGAAGACTAAGGACACAAATAGCTTGAGGTGATGCACGACTGGCAATGTTTACGACAGGTAACCATATCACTCGGCACCTTTAATCGTCGATTTCGTGAACCTCGCAGTCCCCGACTGGGGAACATCCAGAATCAAGCAAATTCCAAATAATTTGTGGTCACACTTGTCAAATTTGCACGACATTTTGCATTGATATTGGAATTTAACACCTGCTGCCAATCCGGGATTGGAACGATGGCGCTTGAGAGTCAATTGAACGGACAACACTTGCATCAAGCGCATCAGTCAATAAAATGGCCATACGCAAGGGAACAGAAAAGAACATTTGTTTCTACGATCTGTCTGTTTTATATTTTTATTTTTCACTAATTCGATGAGTTTGACCACTCGAGACCCGCTTTTATGGAGATGTATTAAACATTCCGCATCCTAGCATTGACAAGATATACTTATAATGAACACATAATAATGATGTTGATGGTGATGATGATTCTCAAAATTGAATGGCCTGTGGAGCAACTAATGTTCGCCGAAATTGGTATCCAAAACATGGCATCACTACGCTGAATGCCTGCACAAACATCAGTTCAACTGCAACGTTCTCGCCGGGGGTACTTGCAATTCATAATTGACCTGTAAAAATACATAAAAAATAAAATTAATAAAAGTATATAAATAAATTATTCAATAAAATTTATTTAACTTAGTTTCATTAGAAATATCCATTTGTTTAAAACAATGTCAAGCCCAGTATTATTTTAAGATACACTTTGTACAAGCAACAAATAAGCCGAAATCCTAGGTTCTACCTATAAATGTTGTGGATCTCGAAACAGGATTGAAAAGTATCAACTATAAGTGGTACCGATAAGCGGATGAAGCTAGAACCATCTGGGCCATTTTGGAAATAGTTTGAGTGGCTCAGTAGCTCTTTGGGAAAAATCACAGCAATGTTTGATTATGGATTGATTTCAGGGCGACAAAAGAACCTGTATCATTCTCCTTAGACTAATGACCTCCATTTCTAACACCACACAACAACGAACTCACGAAAAGGGATGAGCGCTGACATCGAAGGATTATTGTTTTCGAAAGAGAACATTCAAGGTGGAACTAGTTTACTTCTGGATTCTGCATTTGAAGTTGAGTATGTTGTAGAGCATATCGGGGAAGAATAGAAATCTAGAAAAAGAGAATGCGTCCCAAATTTTATTTGTTTGCCCAAAACAAGTTTAAAAAAAGAAACGAGACAACTTGGAAAAATCGGTTTTATTAGCTGAGCAACCGAATTGGTATGGCCACCACAACGAAGAGAGAAACGAAACAGGAAGTCGTAGTTGAATTTAAATAAAAGTTACAAGGACAGAATAGGAGGATGAGAAATCTACTGCTCACCGATAACTGCAAGTTAAATATTAGAGTCAGATCGCTGTCACGGAGAATGATTCTACTTTGAACGCGATGAGGAACAGATCACGGTTGTTGACAATGCGTTATTTTACACACAATCAACTGCCAAATCAACCCCACTTTATTTTTCAATGTGAGGAAAAGGAGAATGAGTGAAGAAACATCGAACACAAAAGGGACTATCTAAACTGTGCACAGATCTTAAAGCCAGCTGATAAAAATAGGGTGAGAATGAAGACGAAGAACCAGAAGAAGATAACCCAAGTAAACTGTGTGAGCTTATCGAAAAAAGAAAGTTCAGTTTCAAATGATTGTGGAGGAGCAAAGTTCTAGATAGATGTACACCCTGAGGTTTTACTAACATTGAAGAAGGCATACATGCAACCGTTCTAGACCCTAATAAACCAAAGATCGCCAAACTAAGGGAGGAGTATTTATTGAGAAGCCTGACAATCGCAGAGTGTCAAAAGGAAAGGTGGATAGCGATACTACGTGGTTTCATCAAAGGCATTTAAAGGACTGAAAGTTAGGCAAGCAATGTCATCAATGATGATGAGGGACGGTTTGAGAACGCTCGGGGTTCGGGGGATACATGCAACTACGGAGTCAAAAAAATACATGGGCTTAGATGATGCGTTTGGAGGGAAGAGAATTAAATAATAATGTCTGAATGAATGCCTACATGTATCAAAGCTTGCATAACAACACTCCGGATTACGTTCTGGTTAGCATTATATTATATGACTTGAAACTTGGAATGATGTAAAGCGGTAGACCGAAATTTATCAATGGTGGTAAACAGCATAAAATCAAGATGTGCAAGAGAAGTGGATGCAACGATCAATATAAGTATGATTACGATCTTAACAAATTAGAAAACGAAATAGGCTCTGGTATAAATAAAGTGGACTGTACGATCAGAGAATGAACAAACCACTGGGGTTTAACAAACCTTGGCACTTAGATACTGTTGTAGCAGGTGTCGCAGTTCTTCGTTTTGCCGACGCAATGCTTCTGACTCACGGATCACTTGGGCGCGATGCTTTAATATGCTCAAATAACGTTCCAGTGCAATTGACAAATGATCCCATATTTGTTCAGTCTCCTCCGTGACCACTTGAGACCTATCCGAGAAACGATTGAGCATAGAACAAGAGTTAGTTTTTAGGGAGAAAGAATAATGTAATTGCTGCGAAAATAAGTCATTGTTCATGATTTTCTCTTTATGGTAATGCTATTGTCAAATATGTGCCAAATTATGTTGCTTAAGTAGCTGCTTGTTAACCCTAACTGAAGCGAGAGATATAAATCACTTACAACCGCTGCCAACAAGCCTTATCCTCGACATAGAAGTTTTAGTCGCGACTCGCAAATCTATAGTCTCAGGAGCTGAATAGTGAGAGGAAATTAATTTAATTGATGGTATGCAATGGTGTATCTAAAGCCCTCCCATAAACAGATGCACTGGTAATGATAAAGATTTCTGAAGTATCTGGTTTCTTGGCATCAATCGATGCAAAAGCATGCCAATTATTCGTTGGGTGACATTCACACTTCAAGATACCGTCGACAAAAGAATATAATATGTTTCAGTTAGGTTCTTTACTGGACGGAAGAATTTGAACTGCTTTACGGACCACTTTGAAGCATCCATAGTTGTGACAGTACCATAGGTTATGGTTAGTTTCGTCAATGTACAACCTCGATGGTGCAATACCGGATCGCTGTAAGCGGTCAGTATATTCTGCTCTTTTGGAGTAACATTCCCCCAGCTAGATGATCAGCTTCTGAACCAAACAAAGATGTCCATACAGCAATTGATCAATAGATGTCTTGCTGAATGTGCCTGGGAAATCTTTCAACTTGAATTGCCTCAGTGTGTTTGGGGTATTGGTTGACCATGATAAAGAAACACTTAGATGTACTTATTAGGAAAGTTTGTTTTATAATATCCAGATACCGGTTGTCCCGATTCCCAGCTGTAAAAATACGGTATATTTTATCATAATGCTGAGATGTTTGATAATATCTTTCAGATCATCCCTCTAGGTGCACATTCGGTTTACTCTCCGTCGACCTTCCACGCTGATGAAACCAATGGGGGTTTCATTTATTTGTTTATCGTAGGTTAGGCACGAAGAGTACTAATACAGCCTGCTGGTATATCGAATGTCGCACAAAGACGGGACAAAGGAAGATTATCCTAAATGTGCCTCACAAACATCGCAACACGGTGCAATGAAAAGAAGCTTGATGATTCTTAGCCGCATTTAAAAAAATGATTTTACTTAAAGACGTAGATACCCTGGTGGTCTGAGAACAATGAACTTTGTTGTTGCAAGTGCATTCCCAACTACTTTCATCAGTGTATCCGCCATGCAATATATCACATATTGCAACAGTCAACTACGCGCGATACGATCGGCTCATCTGGTTTGCTCACCAAGCTTTGCGACATAAAAATTCGTAGAAAATAAAAATTTCTGAAATTTCGTGCATCTCCAAAGATTTGGCTGGCTTATATTTTCATGATGAAAGTCTGTGTGTTAAATCTAATGGATCATTGGTCAAGATCAAAGATTTTGTGTCGCTGTAATAGTCCACTGGGGAAAACACAAATGAATAGGCACTGTGAAAAGAAATGTACAGAGCAAAAGAAGAGGACGGACGCTGCTTAACCATAACCTCCCCCCCCCCCCGGGGGGGAAGAATAAATTAGTTTGGGAAAAGTGTATCTGGGTAAGCAAATTCAAAGCAATACGTGAAAATAATAATACTGTTGAGCTTAGTTGTTTACTTCTGATTCAATTCACGAACATACATTCGTAAAAACCAGGTGACTAAGTTTAAAGAAGTGATTTGAGGTAACTTTATGTACAGATCAATGCCTATCAGACTGGACAATGATGTAAAAACACCAGCAATTAGAAATAGTGATGATAAGGTTGCACAAAAACGAATGCTGGGACAAATCTAGCTTAGGCAAATAATGACTCTCATTGTCTTTGAAAACTAGATGTCTATGAGTCTTGAAAATCATCGGGATAATATCGTTTGTTTTATTTCGCTTTAGTCTGCAAATATGTGCTCGTTTCGTTGTATCGGGAGCTTGTCAAATAAAATAAAAATTACCATAGATGATGAGTGTTTGTCCGTAGATTATTTCCGGGAAGCAACATATTTATCTAGTCAGAGTTAAATCCATCGGGGATTTTGTGTATATCCGTGAGTTCAAAATGGGCTCATGCAACCATTTTGCCGGTATTCTGGTAGAAACACATGGTTCAGTTAGATAAAGAATTCACAGCTTTTATATGTTTCAGATTAATTTCTTATTTATTTCACACTTCCATTTACTAAACAGACCATTCAGATTGTTGTTGATGCACAGAGAAGATTAACTTTTCTAATAGTGGAATTTTATGAATATTTTGCGTAGAATTATTGAGTCATGCGTTACACTGTAGGTTATTCAAATCAGCTGGTTTCGACAACCATGCAAGCATTCTAATTGTAGAGCTTTCTGTAACAGAGTTATTTTATCTCCCTTGATGGACACTGTTCGCGGGTTAAACTACGCATCCAGTTCTAATTTCGGATTAAATTTTTTGTTTGTTATTTTCAAGACAAACTCTGAATGCTCCTGGGCATTGTTTGTGAAACAGATCAAACGGACAGTGGCAATTATGAACAAATCCCATTTCCTAACGCTGATGGCAAAAACAACAATTATCAATATATGGTCGTCCCATATTCAGCAATTTATCACGAACTGCCAAAAGTCACCATTTAAAAGTGTTGGAAGTAGCTTCAAGTTGTTTCAATCTTCGTCGGAATAGTTAAATAGGTGTATTCATCGGGCTTATAAAGGTTCGAACCCTCATATGCTTGGTTACGAGATTCACCTATTATTCTAACTGAGCCTTATGTGGTTCGCAATCCAAAACCCCTGGGATGATCATGGGTGAATCTTAGCTAGTCCTGGCATATACTCCTTCTGCTATTCATCTTACACTAGTGTGTAATAAAAGCTAAGCTACCGCATAGAGTCCATCGATCTGTTTCATTTGGTGTTCACTAGTATAAAACTCGTCGAAACATTTCATTGATATTTGTCAAACAGAATGCTTAAGAGAATGTTGAACAAATCAATTGAAAAACATGGAAACTTTTATTGAGGCCTCAGATTACGTAATGTGAAACGTTTGATAAACTGACGCGTATCTATTCCAGTAAGCTTCATCGTGTGCATCGTCTCGTTTGTCTGCTTCCACCCCAGTTGAACCGGCATTCTGAGGCATGCCGGATGAACTCGCAACTGATTTGGACTCATTCTGACTGTGTCTTGAATCTGACCTAAGGTTTTTCGATTGCTCTAATTCAGATGGTGCTTCTGGTCGAGAACGATTGGTCCCGGGACAACGGGAACTAAGACGTTGCATCTCCATCGTGAATTGATGCAATGCATTGACCACATTAACCGGTGCAATTAGACTCCAACATTTTGAAACCATCAATTCTTCTTCCGCCGCCATCAGGGTGAGTTCTGTCATATCACTCAAACTTGTGTGCTTTATTTCTGGATCTTTGTGGGTTTCCGTAGACCACATCTGTTGCTTTTGCAGAAATCAAAACAAAACAAAAAAATATTAAGGTGGAAAACCGGTTAAAGAGATTAACACAAATGCAGATAGATACTAATGCCGTTAGTATTGTTTCTGTAAATGACGCTACTCTGCTGGTGAGGAAATCGGTCAAGCAATACCGAGGTTAGATAAAAATTTCCTAGGTATTCGCGGTAGCCCACTAGAACATGTGATCGACCTCCATAGACCGTTTTGTTTGGAACATGTGTTACACATTGATATTATTATTTAACATCGGTTTGCCAACAAATAGATCGCCACAGTGCTTGCTGTTTGCCGAGGCAGGTGTAGGGTAGAAAAAGTAAAGAGTGATCAAATTGAGACCTGGGATGAGGGTATGGAAACCCTGAGCAAAGAACTCAGTCGCATAGATCGCATGAGGCTTCCTAGATGGGGACATCGGCAACAACATAATCAGTGGTTGGATGCATTGAGTGATATGGCTAAATTTTGTAAACAGTGGCGCTTCTACATCTATTCATTATTGTTGAAACATCAGCCAAAATGAAGTCTCCATTTTCACTCTGATACTTATTTGAACATCCCAATCATGCTTCACTCCTTCGTCCAAATGGGAAGTCATGAGACAGTAATGAAAACCGGCGCGTAAAATTGCGGGGTTATTGGTTGTAAAAGTTGAACTGAACTGATATGTCGATGTTACAATGTCGATGCTTGCAATCATAATAAAAATGACAAAAATGTAAACAACGTTTAACATTATTATTGTTATTATTATCGCACTTATGTTCATTGGTAATCGAAGCCTTACTTACAAACGACAGAAGTGTCTTGAAAACGAATCAAATACTGATTAGGTTGCCTTGCTAGAACAGTGTACGCAAGCGTTTTCCAGACCGCCGGAATTCAAATATCGACGAGGAGATGACAACAAAACTTCCAAAGCCTTTGTTTCACCTTTATCCAACTTCCTGTCGCAAGGTTTCCTCCTTTTCTTCAAAATTCATGTAAAATTCATGTTTGAGCTACTTGTTTTTTCGGTTATCAAACTGCGGCACTGATTTTGTTAGCCTTAGTCTGCTGGAATTTTCCACTTCCTCTTTGGCTGTGCCTTCACTTTTCTCATCTTACTTTTATGCCGTAATCCAAATGGGCAGCCAAAACGCAGCAACCAAAACAGTCGCACGAAATTACATGGTTATTGGTTGGACAAACTGAAATTGAGAACTAATTGTGTTTCTTAAACAAACCTGTAGCAGTGGTATATCGGTAACGAAAATCCTGCGCGGATTAGTTCATTCAATTCTTCAAACCACATCCTGCATGAAGATTGAATCAATAGAGTTTGGTAGTGGATATATTGCTCCAACCACAATGCAGCACACTATTTGTCGTCTGCCTTGCAGTCGAAAGGCTACCATTAAGGTGGAGCACATTCATTATTACCTTTACCGAGTCGAGAATTTCCGTGCCGTAGTCATTCGTCCGTGTTACGCCCATGGAAGTGCGCTTCACCGGTCCCATTGGTTCTGAGTGCAGAAGCGGTATATCTTTTGGTTCATCAGTTGGCACATCTGTGGCCACGGCCTCGTCTGTGGAGGTCAAATCCGATTCTTTGTCCTCTTCCGTTTGTACGTGATTTTCAGAGTCCACGGGCTGAGAAGGTGTAATGACCACCTGGGCTAGACAAGGATGAACGGGGGGATTGGATCAAAGTTAGACTAAACAAACACTAGTTGACGTAAGCTGTAGTCCCTGTGATGTCTGTAATGTTTGCGAAACCTGTGTTGTTACCTTGCTTAATGTCTTCATATATAAGAGGTGCTTCTTATCTTGAATCTCCCTCTTTGAAGAGGGTTTACTGTTTATGGTCGTCATAGTCCCAGAGTAGACAATCCACACGATGGCATCTGGCCACTTGGAGTGCGTGTCGTAATGTAATACGTGTTAGTAAAAGAATACTATAAAATGGTTATTCAAAAGAGAAAAATTCTGGTGAAAAATTTTAACGGATTCTTAAGACATTGAATCCTATTTGGAATTATGAAACAATCCCAAATTTGGTGCTTTCTACGTTGAATATAAATGTATGTTATAAGTCACATCTGAACTACTGGAAAACGTTTCCCCGGGAAGCATGTTACTAGTTTCCCAACTATTTCTACTTACCACGCTTGCATATACAGTGACCTTTGACCAAGACATCCACATACCTGTATCCCAGATGTAATTCCATAAATATTCAATTCTCAGCTCAGTCCTACTAGCCTATGACTGAAAACATTAGGGGAAGCGGGATTCAAGTCGAATTTCTTGAGATAGGTGAAGTCCAACACAATGACACTCAACTTCGAATCACCGCACTGATTCGCACACCGACTGTTTAGAAAAGATTTGTTCGAATTATTAACGGGTTTGACAATGGGTATTGTAGTGAATTTTTTCGTGTCCTTAGGTGTAGCTGATAGGATTTCTTTGAGACAATGCAAGTGAAAACGAATTCAAAACCCATCGCACACTACTGATTGATTTTAGGAAGTGAGGGCGTGTTAAAATAGAGTCAAATAGAGTGCGACAAAAGTTTCCGATCTCATTGTTTGTTTCGAACTGTGCCTCGAAGGATATTCCCAAGGAAGTATATCCTGGTTCAGAAATTTAGTATTTACAGCTATACGTGGTAACAGAGTATTTGATTTAGAATATGCAGATCACACCATATCGCTTGGTTTCCAATTAAACTCACAACATATTTTGTTGAACTATCTGGTGGCTGAAACGACTCAAAACGAGATGTGCTCTGGGTCGCAGAAATGCGAAATAATTGTTCTCGTCTAACAGCGACCTACGCTTCATGTGTGCAGTTTGATATCATCTACCCCTTTGCTCATTTAGTAAGCCGTGTGAAACCCAGGGAATACTGTTGAGAACATTCGCTCACAGGTACCGAAAGTCCAATCGTCTGCCTTTAGCTATTTGTGAAACAGAGACAAAACCATAATTTCACTGTATCACAATGGCGCTGCATGAATTTAAAAATTGACTACAGTTTGCTAAAGAAATTTGCCAGTGTGGTCGATAAACGGCATCATCTCCCATCACGAACCACGTTTTATGAGAACATTTATATAAACTACATCCAGTGGGATGGGATCCGAAAAGCCCTACCCTCGGAATTCTAAGCTCACTTCGGTGCTGTCCATAGCTCTATCATACGCTGACAATACCGGTTCAGTGACTATCACAAAGAGATCTATTTTCGTGCACCGTGTGTGGACAAAAGTAAACTCTTATAGGTTCAGTTCAGTTTGTAAGACTACGCACTTTCATGTTCCAGTTTTAGTTGCTGGATTTTGGTCGTCCATTTAAATGAAGTGGTAGGTTAAAATTTAGCGTAAGAAAATGGTGTGAAGAATTCTCGCGATGAATCATGTCTCAAATTTTCGTTTGGGGTGTACATAATCAAAAACCTTGTTTGATTAGATACCGGATGCAGTGACTGAAGTGTTTCTAATTTGGTTGTTTTGTTCCATCTTGTTACAAAGCTGCCTTAGAGGCAAGCACAAAATGAGCAGATTAAAATCTCAAAAATTGATCCCTTCTGAGGAAATTCCTGTTGTTTTTCTTGTCCACTTTAAGTGAAGATTTCTCAAGGAAGATTTACGTACCCCAGTTTACTTACCTTATAGTGTGAACTTAGGAAATTGGAGTAATCGATGAGCAACGGAAAATCACAAGTTAAGCGCAGAATGCATAAATAACGTATGACTTGATAGTTTTCTAGGTAACATTCTAGATTGGTAGGATCCTTCTTCTTGTGGAGGGCCACACAACAAACTACATGCTAAGCCGAACCAAAACAGCATCCTCGAATTCTGCACCAAATATTCTTGTCCATCAAACGAATACAACGACAACTAAATCGATTGAAAATCGGTGCATTAAGAATGCATGCCTCAATTATTTTCATTCATTTCAGATAGAAACAAATGGCTCGCTTCAAATTGAGAAACATACCACTAAGTAGTCCCCATACTGAGTGTGCATTCAAAGCCCGGCCAAATTTCCCAAAAGAACAACTATTTGTCCCACTCTACAGACATTCGCCAACAGTTCCGTCGAGTGATCACAGTCCGTCAGGTTGCTTACTTCCTGCCCGATAGAAAACGCACTGTATTTTAGTACCAAAAATGACTTTCTGTGATTGCTATCAAATTGTCTACTTCATTGGGGTAAGTGAACACTGTAGACCTCTCAGTTGATTCAAGGAAGGTCGTTTAAATCACTGGACAAGTAGTTTCAAGATGTATTCAGGAATTTCAGACATACTACATGTGGTACCGTACTCCATGAGTTTTTGCAATCACACGAAGACATCAAACGCTATTACCTAATAAAAATGCATCATAAGTGATTAATCTCTTGTGCACTATTGTTTCTTGGTCTACTGAATGCATTCTGCAACGAATGTTGAATTCACTGAACGTACTGAAAACGTGTACTTAGGCTGATACCTCTGCGAATCCGGAGATATTCTGATTAGATACGGCAAAGATTATGTGCTGAGGTCACACAACAACTCACTAGTCCCCACGATTCCCATTCGGGTGATCGACACGAAAGTGTTGACTTTTTCGGATCACTTAAGGATTGTGTATTTGAACTAAAATGGATTTGAGAATTTTATCCCTGGTTGACTAAGATAGAACGCAAGTAAGTAGGAATGTGGATCAAGAGGCTATCATCCATATCATTTGGGATGATCATGCTTGAAGTGCAAGGAGGATACGCAGACACTAGCCTCAGAAAGAAGCACAAACCAAGAATTTATATCTGAATGTAAGAAGATTCCGTTGAAGAGTACAGTTCAAGCTGTAAAACTACCACTAAAAGTACATTAGGATCGTACCTGGTCATTATCCCCGAAATAGAAAACATAAAATAACACGAGAAAACTTAATTTCTTTCTGATTATACAAAGTGCCACTTAAAGTTTATTTTAACCATATTTTGTTTATTTTCTGGACGATTCCATTCCCTCCCCTGAGAGTAAAATCCCCGCGAGGCAAACAAATTTGGCTGATCTCAACAATGTGCTTTCCTGGCCCTGTTGATAATGAAGACCGATAGGGTAGCACTCTGAGATGATTCCAAAATTCGTACTCACTCTCAGATTCAACACTCTCTTCCGGTTCCGGTTGAATCGGTCCATGCGGCTCGACCAATCGAATAGTTCGGGCTGTTCGCGGTGGCTTCTCTTTTCCCTGAGTCGCATCGGTTCGCATGATGAAAAATGTGAATAGAAGATCCAATTCTTCCTCGTTTGTCACCCCTAAGGACTGGAAATTCAGGACAGCCCGGGAAGTTTCGAAGTTATATCTCAGCGTTGATGATAGACAAAAGGGCGCAGTGATCAAATGATGTTATTACAACAAAAGCTGATTTCACTGAATTGGGTTACGTGTGACTTATTTCTTCAGTCAAATGCACCACCAAATAGATTATTTAAATATCTAAACATTGTGTAGGTGCAAGTAAACCCAGCGAATTTCTTTTAAAACCTGCAATAAAGACGTGGTTTTAATCACACTTGTAAAGTTCACGCACAACTGCTCCAAACAGGACCTAATAGACACAGCCGCGGTCACACACACACACACACACATAACATACACCTACAAGGAAATATTTGTTGTATATTTGCAATCAAACTCATAGAGCACTAGAAATGGATCTGATCAGGTTCTGATTACCCGTAGAAAGTTTACCACGACCTGTTGAACACTGTAATCTAATCCGTTAATGACAGACAAAAAAACAACAGACGTATCGTGTCGTATCACAGAGAGGTAAGCAACAGTGCGACACAAACGGCGTGAAAACCAAAGCCAAAACTTGGCAATATCAATTCAGGGCAACAACTGAATTCCGAAACTCAAAGAACCATCCATATAAGGCAGGAACACCACTGTGTTTCCAGTGACGGGATATGCAAAACGCGGAAGATGATGAGCATAAGTTCTGCATGCAGATCTAATCTACTCAGGAAGATTCAGTAGCGGGACTCTGAAACGGTGTGGGCCCATGCTCAGCACCATTTATGAAAACATTTTTATATTATGCCCTATCATACCTGTGTGTGCCTTAGCAATTTACCGCAAAGGATTGCGCCAAAGTGACGCTTGAAAACACTTCGCACCACACAACGTGTTCGAAGACTTCGATGTGAGTGACTCACATCGAAGTCTTCGAACCTTAAGGAAATCAACATAGCTGAACCGCTTGTGTGACTATGTCATCGCAATCATCGTGCAGCGAGATACAGTCAAGCGAACTTCACTGACACCTGTCAAGCTTACAATGTACACCTTTCAGTTTGTGTTCATTGTAGCTTTATTGACGGGGACTGCCAGGGAGTACGACCACTAAACAAGAACCTAAATGCAAGGCAGCGGTTAAGGTGGGTTAGAGTCCCATTAATTTGGATCAATTGCTNCGTTTGGCCGACTGAGACGCCAACTCAAGTTGAACTCCCAACCTAGAGGACCACGAGACTGGAATTTGTTTGACCTCTGCCCATTGACCTCCCAAATAGGATTAGTTCTTTGACTCAACAAAAGCCATCCTGTGTAGCTCGTTGGGTCACAGAGGTGCACAAGCCATCACACTACGTCAAAGTGCAGTCTCATCGTAATGGCAACTATGCGGACATTCAAACTACTTAAACTATCCTCTCCTCGAGCTATGCGCTAGGCTGATCCTGGGGGATTCACATTCCTAAGTCCTCCGATGTACCTTAAGGTGCTATCCATTACCTGGGAAACTGAAGATCAACAAAGCCAAATTCAACATATGTACTCTTCAACCAGGTATTCCATGATTCCATTATGAGTCTTGTCTTTCAGCGGATTTTGGGGAAAACACTGAGACAGAAACTTTAATACAAACTAAGATCATGGAAGGTTCCCATTAGAATATCCAAGGACAAAAACTATATCGAACAAGCTTGTTTTTGTAACTTCGTTTTCAAACATTTACAGTTCTGTGTTTATCTATGATGTAGAAATATTTGTGACCGGTCCATTGGGGTTAACTGTGAAAGTGCAACAATATCTTTCAAGTTCAAGTGGGGAAGAAAATGGGGAAAATTGGGTGGGGGGAGAAGCGATCAAGGTTAAGTCTGGAAACTTCCGATGACATTTTTCCACGTGCGACTTTTCACGTCATGTTGCGTTATGACGACATGACTGAGGCCATTTTTCGGATGGTATCTCTGTAGTAGTGCGGTGCATCCTTCCCTCATCCATGATTACATATTACTTCACAAACACATATTCGGCAAGTTATGTAAAACGGACGATGAGACAGTTCTCACAGAGGATCAGAGAACACAAACCGTCTTGGCCAAGCACCGGTTGCAAGAAACTAATGACCAGTGCGATTGTGACCCACCTCACCGATACCGGACACCAGACAGACAACGATGCATTTAAAGTCATCTACAAAGTGCCCCCAAACAGTTCGAAATACGTTTGCAACGTCACTTTGTAACGGCAGAAGCACTAGCGACTAAAATCCTGAACCCACCACTGTGCCAACAAAAGAAAATGGCTGACGCGCTCTAGTTGCCTTGCCTTGCCGCCCTGTCCTACCTGACGATCCGAATCATGACCTCAATCACGTCGTTATAATGCAACATGGCGTGAAAAGTCGCACGTGGAAAAATGTCATCGGAAGTTTCCAGACTTGACCTTGATCGCTTCTCCCCCACTTGA